>VYXF01003110.1:82627-176249 GCA_013397295.1 Polioptila caerulea | reverse complement strand
TTTTTTTTTTTTTAACATTTTGTAACGATTAAGGGAGATTAGGGCTCCTTTTTACACCGCCTTCATGCTCAAACAGACAGAAAGTGCGACCCCAAGTGTCGCTTTTCGGAATAACAGCCACATTTCAGCGGGAGAGAACGCCCGGGGAAAGGGGACGGGCGTGCGGGACCGGAGCGGTGCGGGAGCGGGGCCCTCCGGAGCTGCGCCTCCTCCTCTGCACCTCAGGATCCTCTGTACCACCCTCCCATCCCCCTATTTATTTAGCCAAAAGAACAAAAAAGTTCGGGATCTGTCTGCTTTCCTAAAAATCATGAGGAGGGAAGTGCCTTTCTGGAGCAGGGACAACACTGAGGAGTCCCCAGCGGAGACCCCTCGGTGTGTGTCCGTCCCTGCGGGACCCCCCGCCGGCTCCGCGGCGATACCCGCAGCCCGGACCCGCTTGTCTCGCTCCTCCGCATCTCTGCGGAGCCGGCCGCAGCCGCTCAGGGAACCAGAGAGGCAAAAGTCGCTCAAAGTCCTCCCTCTACCCAAAAATAAATTCCACGGGGTCCCTCTGGCAGCCGGTTGGAGGAAATAGGAGGAAACTAGGCAGGGAGATTTCATCCAAATCCTCTCTCGCAGTACAGGCACGTCGGGGTTTGACTTCGTGTGGCCATGCCTTGTGTGCGTGTTTCCCCACGACATTTGGAGGGGACAGAATCTCGCTCAATAGTCCCGGGGAGCGGCCGGCTCCGGCGCTGCCCACGCTGCGGTCCCGGGAAGGAGCGATGCCTCCGCATCCCGATCCCGCCCGGAGCGGGGCTGCGCTCTCGGGAGCACGCAGACCTCTCTCCGCAGGTCGCGCTGCTCCGAACGCGTGTGCGGGAGGACACGAGTGGAACGCACCCACAGACCCGGGGCGCTCCCCTTGCCGCTCATCCCCCACGGGCGGTGCGGGGGGCCCCGGGGTCCGCACGGCCACCGCGCCGCTGGTTTCCCATCAGTCCTAGATTTGGGGAATCGCCGTCTTTTCGCTGTTAACGAGCGGCCCCGAGGCACAGCGAGGCGGGGAGCCCCGCGGTGCCCCTCTACGGAGGGGAGAACCGGCCAGCGGGGCAGAGCGGACCGGGCAGGGAGCTCGGCCATCCCCGTCCGGCGGCTGCCGCCTCTCCGGAGGCTTGGGGCTGCCGAGAGTCCCCCGTGTGGGTCGGCTGGACTTGTTATTTCTGAGGTCCTGGAAGCTGCTCGGGGAGAGCTTTATTTTTACCTGCACGTTAAACGTTATCGTTGCCACTGAGAGAAAGGGGACTCTGGCGAGAGCTTGGGAAGCCTGGATGCAGCCCTGCAAAATGTGCCATTAGATGGATAATACTTTTTCCTCTCATAATTACTGAGGTATATTCACAAGGTGGAGCTACTGAAAGGCGGAGGGAAGCATTTATCTCCCTGTCCATACACGCTCTATCCCTTTCCTTAATCTTTTACGCTGTGAAGTACGGATCTGTTTTCAGCGTCCGTCTTCACAATCACAAAATTTCGAGGCATTTCCTGGGTCCGTTTCTCTGCTCTTCCATGCCTCGCTCCCCTTTCAAAAATACATTCCACAAAACTTGCGGCGTTAAGCGTCTGACTAAAGTCAGAACTGCTTCGTGCCCCGAAACCCCAGTTGTTCATTGTAGTTTTTAATTCAGCCACCAAAGTTTATTCTCGATGAGATTTATATGTTAGAGGCGTTGTTTCCACGTGCATTTTAAATTATATGTATAGATATATATATTGGGGTTTTTTTACGGGGATTGGGGGAGAATAGTGTTGCTGGAGAAGGATTTCTGGGCTGAACAGCCCAACGAGGCAGCTCCGAAGTGTTTCCCATCCGCGTGGCCGCGGTGCTGCGCGCAAGGGACGGAGGCAGCTCCGCACTCCCCGGCGCCCGCACCCTAAAAGCCACTGCGGGCAAAGCGGAGGCTGCCGGCTCCTGCGGGAATGATTCCGCGTCCCCTCCGCACCCGCGCAGGGGGAAAAAGAGGCGCCCACCTGCCTGGCCCCGCAGCTCGCCTCCCCGCCGAGCACTTCGGGCAATTTTTTTTTTTTTTTTTTAATTGCCCCCTTCTTCCCGCATCCGAAAACCGCTAACCGAGCTGCTTCAATTTTTTTTTTTTTTTTGCTTTCTATATTTTAAGATCCGGTTTTTCAAGGTTCATTTCGAGGAAAAAATTGCTTCTTCCCGCTCTCCCTTCACTTCCCCCTGCCTTCTGCAAACTCTCGGCCAAAATCGGGACGAGTTCAGAGAAAATGATAAAGTCATTTCTGATCATCTCCAGCAGCACGTCCGCCCAGGGCAGGGCAATAGGGGTCCTGGAGCCACTGAGATTTAAAATCCAATTCTTAAAACTGCAACATACAGATACCTACCCGTGTTTGTTCAGGTAGGGCTCTGCCTAAATCGGGTCAGTGACATTTAGAAAGGGAATTACATTACGCTGGCATCCCAATCCCCAGTTCTTAGAAACAGCAGGTATAGGTACGCAGATGAAAATTAAGACTACTGCTATGTATGTAGTTTCCATGCTCGGTTCTCTGAGAAGCGCTCCTCGGTTTTGGTAGCTGACTGCCACTTTTGCCCCAGAATTAGCTTTTTGAATCCCGTAACATCAGCGGGTTATGCTGACTGAAATGGAAGTTTTGTTAACAAACATAGACCCAAACCTAAGCTACTCGTGGCCGGTGCCCGGCACTGATGGAGGAAAAGAGCATCACTTTCCTAATTCCTACCTCCCCTCGCTTGATTTTTAATTTCCCAAACCGCAGGCAGACGCGGAGCTGGCTGTCAGGACTTTTTTCCCCTGTGTAAGCAGCGAGGGACCTGGTTAATCATCTATCGCAGATACATGTGCATGAGAAAGAAAAGTGTTGATGTTTGCTTGTTGGGGCTGATGGGAATGGCCCACGAATTTAGGATTAAATTACTACTGGTAATCATAAGGCTTTGTTTCCTTCTCGCTCTCTCTTTTCGGCGGGGATTGTCAAAGTAAAGCGGGCAACATTAATTGGAGAAAGTCTGGAGAGCGGCTTTGATGTATAAAATAAGCGATTGAACCGTTCTGGGTTAATTGGGACCTCTTCAGATTTTAGCCCGAACCGGTTAAGAGCGGGACAAATCCCAATACTAACTCTATACACGTTTTCACAGGTGGATCTGGGAGAAGGGAGCGGACCAACACTTCAGAAGGGTAGGTTTTTAGGGGGTCATTTTTCTTTCCCGAGGTTTTGCAGTGTCCAGCGTTAAACACCCGCTGAGCAGCGAGGCTCAGGGAGTGCGGGCGGCTGCTTTGGGGTTCGCTCGGTCTCGGGGGTCGTGCGCTCTCCCGGACGGGTGTTGCTGTACGGGACAGGGGGTTTAGGGTGTTGTTGTACGGGACAGGGGGTTTAGGGTGTTGCTGCACGGGACAGGGGGTTAGGGGGTGACTGAACCCCCCGCGATGAAGGCAGCCCGTGAGCGGGGCTGTGCCGGCAGCGGGGCCGTGTCCCCGGCGGGTCCCCCCGAGCGGCGCCCGGCCCCGAGTCTCCGCTCGCCCTGGCGGACAAACACAGACCCCCCAAAACGCTGCAGCGCGGCTTAGGGGGGCTGATGCGGACGGAAGGGGGAAGCGACGGCTCCTGATGGGGGGATCCCGGTGGGCACCGCACCAGCGCACATTCGGGGGATGCCCCGGCGAGGCTCCCATCCCGGCGAGGTTCGGAGGATGCTGGACCCAGGCGATGGGGATTATTTTCTTTTTGGAGGGGAGAACGGCCCCCCGGTGCTCCCCGCTGCTCGGGGTTAGCCCGGGACAGCGACGCGGCCCTTGGGGACAGGAGGGGAGCGGCTGCTGTGCCCGAGCCCTGCCCTCCCGTGCAGGGAAAGAAGCACAAGCCCTCCGTGGCACCCTCTGCAGTTGGCTCAGGGTCTCGCTGCACTCCGGGGTTGGGAGGAGGGGGTGGGATAGAGGGTAACTTCCAAACCAAATGGCATCATTTCACCCTCTCTCTCAAGGATGCCTTCAGCAGGGAGGCAAGCAGAGAGCAGAAACATTCTGTTTCTCGTTATTTCTTTCAGCCTTAGCCCCATCATACCATGAATGCATCGGTCCAAACTTGTTTTCAAGAGAATTTGTCTCTCTCACCATTTCCCAACCCTGTAGTCTCATCCTAGCCTCCTCCTCCTATCAAGAACACATGTTCTTGGTATTATTTCCCTTTCCATCACTGTGAAAATTGTTTCTAGCAGATACACCTATTTCAGAAGCACAAAATCCTCTGTTTGAGCCTTGCTAGGATCAGCTTTCCTCTTGTGCTTGGCTGAGTCCTGCTTCCCACTTGAACCATGGGCATCTTGAACTCATTATCTGAGCCCCTTTAGGAGCTTGTAGCCCATAAACAGCACCAAAACCTTTCTGAGTGATCAGAAGTCGCCTTTGGGGACTGAAGTAGCCAGCAGAAGCTGAAGAACTGTAATTGCTGCAGCTTTATCTTGCAATACCATTTTGTGTCAGTAAAAGGCTTTTCAAACACTTCAGAACTTGGACCACATCTTACTAGAGAAAAAACTCTCTCCTGCTTATCTGCTTCTCCTAGGATTTCAGATGTCTGGATGCACAGATGTCTGGTGGAAAAGGTGATCTTTCCAAGGGTTTGTAGTCCTCTTGGAATAGATATAGAAAAGGGAGATGTCAGAGAGACAGGGAAGGTGTCCTGAGCCCCAATGGCACAAAGTTACGAGAAGCCAGGAAATCTTCCAGAAAAGAACCTCCATTTCCAGCCATAATCTGTTGCCTGTTTTTTCAAGGAGCTCAGTGGGAGACTTTCTTGATGATCAGATCTTTAGCAGCCAGGAGGCAAGGTCTGGCCTCAGTTGTGCTTGAGGAAACCCAGGACCACGGAAGCATCTTTTCAGAAAGTGCTGCTGCAGGTTCAATGTTCACAGCAACAGAAAGGTTGCTCCCAGCAGGGCTGGGTGCATCCCTGCACCCTTGCAGGATCAGGGGGATGCTATTACAGCCCAGGAGTCCACAGGCATGTTCTGACATCCACTCAGACCTGTACCCTTTCATTCAGACTGATTTGTAATTCCTTTTCATTGCACAAAGTCCTGGATCAAAAAAACTGCTTATATAGAGAAAATTTTTGGAATTCCCTTTCCAGCAATTGCTGCATAAGGATTTAAATATAATCATAAAGCCTATACTGTATATTCTTTTTGCTCTTTCCACCTTTAGCGCCTATTAGGGATTTGGTTTTGCTTCTGTTTTGACAGCCCCTGTATATATGTATTTGTGGTTGTTCCGTACTGTTTCCTGATTTAATATCAGTGCGGTTACAGGAGAAGGATGCACCGTTAGCATTTTTTGCTCAAAGTATTTTTCAAGCTCCTTTTTGATGTACTGGTCAGGTTTGCAGCTTCTGTGCTCTTGTTGATCAGAAGAGGAAGGATCGGTTTTGTTGTGCCCTTTGGGAATGAAGCCCTCTATTCACCTAAGGAATTCAGCTCTCTTCCTTCTCTAGCCCCTCCATATAGATCCAGGTGCAGGAGAAATGTGAGGAAATATTTAGGAGAAGCCTGTTACGCAGTTTAGTTAAAGTCCTTTTGTGTATTTCTGAGAAGTAAAGATGAGCCAAGCTGGAAACAAGGTGGCTTCTGCAAGCCTCCCCCTTCCTCTCCAAATATTTTTTAGTTCTACGTATGTGAAGGGAAAAGAAGAGAGACAAAGAAAGGGAACAATTCTGGGGAAATGCTTCTGTTTGTTTTCCTGGTTAGTCTGAAGAACACTTATTCAGCTGTTACAAAGACATTTCTTTGTAATAGAAATATCTTACAAAGATATAAACAGATATATACAGATATATATAAACAGATATAAACAGATCCACAGCCTTAAACAGAACCAGACTGATGGTTTAAAATCAGAGTCAGAGTGTAAATTCTGCTTCATTTGCCCAAACAAGATATTTGGCTCATGGTGCAACTTGTCCTTTTGTCTTTAGGAAATAAAACTGAGTTTTAGCCTGTGTGTCTGTGGTTGCTGTGTGTCACAAATACCTCCCAGCTTAAATCTCACTAGATCTCCAGACCCTAGAAAAGTTGGAGATGTTTCCCATCACTGGCCACTACCAGGACCCTAAGGAGGATCCGAGGGGAGTGGATCTGACACGACTGGGCCAGGACATGGGGAGGGCTCATGGAGCTGACTGCTGCCCCTGGGACAAGCTGCAGCTGCTCTGTAACTATTTCTCTGCTTCCAGAGCTGCTCTGCAGAGTGGTTAAATGAGTTTGTGCAGGAGAGCTGACAGCAGTGTGGTGCTGCAAATTCTCACCCTCTGCTTCCCAGGCTGGCTGCTCTGCAGCCAAGTTAGCCATGGATCATCCTGGGATTCCATAACCAGTGACTGCATCCCCTGGGCTGGGAGAGGGATAGAGGAGAGCTCAGCAAGGAGAGGGGCAGCACGAGGTGAGCGCAGGCTGCTGCAAGGATGAAGCTGGGCAGGGAAGGTTCCTTCACTTCTGTGTCTATGTTAATGGCAATCCAAAGGGGCATTTCAGCTTTGCTGTACCAAGGGAGATAATTTCTCCTGGTTTTCCTCTAGCAGGGTCAATATCTCATGTGTTAGTGGAGACAAAAACACACCAAAATTTCCAGCCTATACCCTGCCCCTGCAGCAATCAGTAAACGCCCCTGTTACAGACGGTTCTGTTTCCCTCTTTGGCCAAACAGTAACATGGGCGTTCATTACGCTTTTAAAATACATATATTCATACCCAACATGGCTGAAAATTTAGGAAAAATACTCCCTGATATCTGTGAACTAATCTCCACATACAGAATTAATCACAGCTTTGTGCATTTTCTGAGCATTGTAAAAAAAGAGATTAGAGTCTCCTGGACAGTTTTCTCCAGGATTTTCCAGGCTTTCAGTGTGAGTGCCCTGTTTATCTTCAGCATTAACTCTGCATCTGCAGGGGCTTTAATAAGTGTGTTTTCGTCCTTCACACACCCAGATAAAGAGCTTCACCCTTTAAAGCTGTGATTACACCTCAGCAACCTCTCTCTTGGCAATGTATGTGTGGTTTCTGTTTTGTGTTGTTTTCCTGGCTTGAATTAACACATGTTTCAAACCTCTAATGTACTTCTTTAATAACTGACTTCTATAAAAAAGGGAGAAGATGAAGAATTTCATCCAAGAATTCCCAGCTGGAGACATCTGTTCAGCATGTCACCTGATGAACAGCTCTAACCAGCCAAGCGTGAGTTATTTTTATTGGTTCAATGTTTTAAAAATAGATTTTTATTTTTTTTAATTGATACCTTTCTAATGGATTCCTTCACTGGTCTACATGGATTTGGATTTATTTCTCCTGAAGGACTAGTACAGCCCAAACTGAGTGATCCATTCCAAAACCGAGCTGGCCGGCTGAAACCAGTAGGAACCAGTTAAATGCTTGAAATGAGGGTTTCCACTAGGGTAATCAAGTTTCCCAAGAGGTGATGGATTTGATGTATAGCCTGTCATGATGAGTTGCAGGCACTCAGCACCTCTGAAAATCAGGCCATAGCAGCTTTCAGCAAATCTAAGGAGACGGGGTGTGCACGTGCGAGCCGGAGCGAGCTACAGAGAGGACACACGTCTTCATTGATCTCGAAAGGCAGGTTGAACTGTTCTGGTTTGAATCACATGATTTGTCATGTTATTTAGCAGCTGTTAAGCTTAGGTGAGCTTGTAGGATCCTGTCTGTGCACACTCAGCCCTGATCCTCTCAGTTTCTTTGCCAGTGCTGCTGCCCGGCTCCTCTGCGAGAGGCTCAGTCCCACGGCTCCCCTTGCAGGACTCCCTGAGGTGCTGTGCATCCTCCTGGGCACTCCTCCCCACCACCCAGCTTCCCAAAGGTGCTTTCAGGAGGATAGGGATGATATGTTTGATTTTCCACTTCTCTGTGTTTTATCTGGGGAGACTTTAGAGGCCCTTGGTCTTTTCCTTGATTTGAAGCCTTGTTCAGAGCAGGACCCTAGGTTGACATGGGAAGGGTGAGCCAAGAGATGACAGAAAAGGAGGTGTAGAAGGGCAGAGTGAATGAAGACGGGCATGTGGGAGTGCACCTTGTGCTGGGTGTTGTAGGCCCTCCTGCTGTCCATCCAGGCAGAAAGCTCTCAGTCAGCCTGCAAGCAGTTTGCCTGACTTCACTGGCCTAAGCCCCTCACCATCCTTGAGGCAGGAAAAGCTGGAGCTCTGAACTCTTTTCCACACTCCAGCATAGGGCATTCAGAGGGTGGAGAGCACCAAGAGCCACTGCTTGCTGCACTATCCAAGCAGTGGGTACCTGAAGCAAAACTCTGTGGGGACTCCTCTACTGAGAGCCAGGGCAGAGGGCTCCCCCAGGACACTTAAGGAGGGGGAGTAGCAGTCCAGCCCCCCAGTTCTTCCTACACTTCACCCCGATAATTATTTGCTGTTGCAGACAAGTGTGGGACATCATAGGTGAAGAACACTCTAATATTTTCCTTTTTTTCTCCCCTCTGGAATAGCTTGAATTATTAACTTTACGTCTTTCAAAAGAAAGAGAGGGTTTTTCTCACACTTGAGAAAAAAGAAGAGATGTTTTCTGAAAGCTGTATTTTAATTGAGCCAGGCTCAGGAGAGGGGAGGCTGAGGGAAGAATTGCTGTCATGGAATTAACTTTATGAAAGAAAAGCAAATCTCCACCCTGTTTAAACATGGGGAAAACATCACAGAGGCATCCTACTGCACCAAATGGTAAACATGTCCATGTATTATATCACTTATGGCTTCCTTAAGAGTTTTATGATGCTGTTCTCAATTACTGTGTTTGCATTTGTAATTAGAGTGCAGAACACATTGTGAAGGCAAATTATAGAGCTAACTTGTCCTTTCAAAATAACCCATTTGCTCAGTGTGCTCCCAGAAGCATCTCTTTATTCAAGGGACTCCAGTGAAGGAGTAACCTCCTCTGCTGAGGGTGTTGGAATACACACTTGCTGCAGGGAAGGGAGAGGAGAAACACACTTTTGCCCCAGGGTTTTGCTGTGCTTGGGCCTGACCTTCAAACCACTGAAACTCCTGTTGGTTTCTTTAAGCTCAGCCCTCCACAAGTTTGAGCAATTAATGGAACTGAGGGGAGGTGAGGGAGAAGAATCAGGTTTTCTTGTTATGCCACTAATTTCCTCTCTGGTCTTGGCCATGCCATTTGACCTCATTAATTAAGAAGAGTTACTGGCTAAAACTATCCTATCAAAGTGGCCAAAATCTCCTGTGGAAGAGCTGGGACATTACTGTTCAATCACCAAACATCTAAATAAAGGTGAACATGCAGGGCTGCTGCTTTGTCCTGCAGCGCTTTGCTCCTTTGCAGGAAGGTGATTTTGACAGCAGCTCTTTGGAGCTGATGCTTTGTGTGCCTTTGCCCTGGGCTGCCCTCACCCTCACAGAGGGGCTCACTCCCTGATCAGGAATAAGGGGCACACCTTGCTCCATGCCAGGTGTCCCTAAGTGCTCCCCAGGTGCCCGGGAGAGCCCAGGGCAGGGTGTCTCTGCCTCACGGTGTCACAGAGCAGCTCCTCACCAGATGCCCTCGTGGTTTCCCCTGGCTACTGAGCATCAAGAGCAGAGATCTGATCTTCCTCTAAGGCAGGTCGATTCTGTAGAGAGCAGGCTGGAGTCTGGGCCAGCCGTGCACTTTACCTTTGAATTCAGGAGGGAAAAGAACTGGATCCAAGTCTGAACTTGGATAAAATAATGATCTGCTTAAAGTGGAAAGGAGGCACTGTGTGCTGTGTTTGCAGAGAATCCTTCGGTTTATTGTCTGTTTGTTAGTTTGTTTTGCAAAGCCTACACTAAGCAGGAGGACTTGACTTTCAATGGATTTATCTGCAAGCAACACTTTTTTCTTCTGTATCTGAGTTGAGAGGGCACAGAAAAGGGTACTGCAACATGGAGCTCTCCCATAAGTACATCCTCCTCATTCCTGGCCATGAGGAGTTACTTGGCTTTGCTCTCCAGCCAAGGTTTTGGAAAAGTTTATGCTCTGTCCTTGGCATCTACCTAGCAAGTACACTGCCCACCAGTGTCCTCTGCTTGTGCACCAAGGCTTCATGGAACCAGGCCAAAATTGTGTTTGGAGTACAAGAAAACCCAAAGAAACCCCCAAACATTGCACTATGAGATTATTACAACCCTCATTTCCCCTCTTCTTTTCTTCACTTTTCCCACTATGAAGAAATTTGTCCAACTTTTACTCCCTCAGTGGTAACTCCCCATTTAATTTCCAATGCACCACAACACCAGCTCTGCCCGTGCCAATGCTCAGTTATTAATTCAATTCTTGGTGTCTCTTGCATGGGTTGCAGGAAGGTTGATTCCTTGGCCCCAGCTTTCTGTCAGGTGCTTGTTCCTTCTGAGCAAAGGTTAGGTCACCTTCCAATGACTCATTGAAATAACTGGTTTGATTACTTTCCCTGGGCATGGGAGAGTTTCATCAAAGCAAGAAGCTGCAGCCTATGGGAAGATCATCCCAAAAAGAATGACTGCCAAGGGGGTTTGGTTAGGGGTTCAGCTTAGTAACTACCATCAAATTGGTTGTTTAATGTCATTAAATCCAAAAGATTTCCTAGAGGAATGAGTCTGAACTTTACAACTTGGGTGATTATTTGTGAAGTTGTTTGGGAAGGGCATTTTCTGCTGTTGACATGAGAGAAGAAATTCTGGTGTGGTGTTTTGCAGGGCCAGATGCACTCCAGTTTCCATAACCATGTGTTTAAAATATGGCCCAGGTTCACTGAGCAATGTCAAAGCACGCCTGTGAGGCTGACCAGGGAATGGGGTACAGCTGCAGAGCGGGCAAGCTCAATTTTGTTGGGGGAACAAAAGAGAGAAGGGCGTTTGTCAGCCAAAGAATCCCATTTGTGAAACACCTACTGTTGTTTGGGTAGCTGGGATTTAAAATATGTCTGTCATCAGGCTGTCTTTGTGGCCAGTAATGCTGTTTGCTTTGCTCCATGGCCGTGCTGAGCAGGATGGGCGGCTTTCCCCGCTGATCCCAGCCAGGGGAGCCCTGCCTGCAGCACCTTGCTCCCAGGGAGCCCTGCAGGCTGCCAGCATCCAAGAGCCACCAAGGGCAAATCCAGAGAGACGGACACCAAAACATTCCAAGGTGTGAGTTGCAAGTTTCAGCTTTCTGTGGTTCTCTTTTTTGATGAAAGCCTATTTCAGCAGCTGAAGGAGGAAAATACCCTCCATCTAACACATGAAAGACTTCTTTTTAACAAATGCCCTTCAAAACCAGAGAACTTTACCTGCCTTATGAAATCACATCAATATTTCAAGAAATAGCACAGTGGAAAATTCATATTCATGTTAGATGTCATCATGGGAATTTGCAGCACCTACAGGGGAGTACCATGTTTTCTGACAGTGCTTACGACAGGGGCAGAAGATAAGCATGTAAAAAATAAATTAAAATCTCTTTACTTGGCAAAATCCTTGTAGTTTGTGCTATTTTGAACCTGTCAGCTGCTTAAGTAACAGCTTGTCAGTGCTCGTGGCCCGGCCGAACACGAGACCTGGTAGCATGGCTGCAGATTGTCAGGAGCTGAGTGAGCTCCCGGGTTGTGATTTATGACTCCATGAACAATGACAAGCAAGGAGAAAAGGCCCTGGCAATTTCAGAAGCAGTTGTGGAAACAATTAGATCACTTTTTTATTAGGTCATTTATACAACTCTTCCTTTTAAAAATTAGATCCTTGATGAGTGCATTTTTCATGCACTCGTGTGCTTTGTCCTGTTCTTCAGTTGAGTGCAAATCCTGGACTTTCCTTTGGAAACACTCCTGAGCCATGTCTCCAACTTCCCAGGGGTGCACAGGACATTCCTGAGCTCACCCATAAGTCCTGGTCCATCTGCAGTCAAAGCCCTCTGTGAAGAACTATTCCTGCAGGAATTTCTGATTTCTCACTGATTGCACCATTCTCTCATTCCTGGTTGCTCACATCCCTCTGCTGAACTGTTCTTTATCCCCTCTACAGCTAGTGGGAAGCTTCTGGCAAATCACACTGGAATGGGCAAATAATACTGAAAAAGAAAACTTGGACCAGAATCTTTAGAAGTGCTTTGGTTTGGGCTTCTTTTACCGTTTTTAGGGTTCTTTTGCCCTTCTCCTTTCCAACAGCAGAGTTATTTAGTTGTCATTATATTTCCACTTCTAATTTCTTCAGCAGTGCTTTGCCCAGGGAGCTGAGCAGTACCAGGTCTCATCTTTTTCTAAGAAGTCAGTGGCATTTCTCTAGGACTGCCCAGAGTCCTGTTATCTAACATCTTGAGCTTGGAACATGAGTTTACTACTGGGCTAGTGAGATAACATCACATTAGATAACATATCTGAAAAGATATGTTTAATCAAAGCCTCTCCCTCACCTTGTTTGCTTTCTTGGAAGCTGTCAGTCAGCGCCTCACTTAGTTCTACCATGATAATACAGTCCCAACACCCTCATTTTGGAATTCTCTTACAGAGAAAGTGGCTCCAAAAGTGGTCAAAGCTACTCAGCATCCCAGGAACTCCTAAGGAGCCAAGGGATCCCAGCACAGATTCAGGCTCTTGGGGTGGATTTGAGCTATTTCACACCATGGTTAAGTCCAATATAATGGGAATTTCTGCTATGAAAAATAATGAAATACAAACCTGGAAAACATGCTCTTGCTAGAGAGAGTTGCCTCATTCCCCTTCTTTTAAGAAGTTGGGAGATCTTGGGATTTCTCCAGCGCTGTGTATTGATGGATGAGGCAGAGAGTTTTGCTCCACCATATTCTGTATCCCAATGAGCACAAAACTTACTCTCAGCTTTGAGTTTCATCATTCCATTTCAAAACCTGCTTCTCTTGTGCTATGCACCAGCAAAAATCCTTTTCATTGCCATTAAAAAGGCAACTGAGGTGCCCATTATTTTATTTTTCTTTTAGAATTTGTACAGAACTCAGCAAATAAAAATGGGTCCCAGATAAAAGGTGTGTCCTTTCTAGTAAAGCACAAAAAAATCTTAATCTTTGGTCCAGAAGCAGTAGATTGCCACAAACAGTCGGCAGCTAAAATCATTAATCTTTGCTGCTTGCCCAACTGGTACTAGTAGTAAAGAAGATAATACACTAGCAGAATCAGTGACCCACTACAAATTGGTCTTGAAAGGTCCACCAGCCTAAATAGACTTTTGCTGATCCAACACTTGTTAGGAATCCCAACAAAGAGACTATTGGCTCATCTGATGAGCCGCTCACTATTGGGCCTTTTGCAATGGCTGGTGATGGATGACCATACCCTCTTTGAGGGGGAAGATGCAGCTCCTGGTATGGGGCCTTTTCTCATCTTAAATTTGTACTCAATAAATCACAGGTGCAGAAGAGACAGCATCAGTTTCATTACACCTACATGCTCCAGTATCAATCATGCCAACACAACGGGCTGCGTACAGTTCATTTCGGGAGGCTCTTTCTGTTCCAATACCATTTCCATTCCGTTGTGCTTTAGCATTCCTGAAGTGTTGAACCTCTGCAGCGAAACACGGGCGAGAAGGATGGGATGTGCTGTAATTGCACTCCTTCCACACGAGACAGGGCTTAGCTCACGTAATTCAGTTTATGATACCCTGCTATTGTTTAAGGTGAAGTGCTGAATAGTTTGGTAAAGATCTGCTGGTCATCACACACCTCTTTAGTTCTTAACCTTGTTTTTTTTCATTTGCTCTCCAGCACAGATCTTCAGACAGAGCTGCAGCAATTGCCCAGGAGTGGTCCCCTTTCTGTGATTATAATATTATTTTCCTGTCTGGTTTATGATATTCTTTTACAAGACACTATAATCCCATACTTACTCTTACCCAAACCTAATTGTAATAAAGAAACCATTTCAGGCAGCTTCTTCACTGTTTTCTCATTCTAAAGACTTTCTGCCGTGTCCTCTCTGGCTGGTAAATATCCTGGGACCTTTGCAAGGTATGTCCATTAGGATTCACAATTCATAAATCTATTGCAGAGCTCCCACATTGTTATGTTAATTCCAATGTCAGCAGTTAAAATACACTAAAAATGAAGGAGGCTTTAGAGCTCTCAGGCTTGATATTTAATGTACATAATCAAATACTTTCATGGCATGAAATGCATGTCTAACACTCATCATAAAAACTATGAACTATGTTTTTCAAGTATGATAAAAGGTAACAGATTATTCCCCACGTGTGTCCAAAATCCATTTTGCCATCTTTATACAGGCAGAGTAATTTCTTAGTGACCAATTACATCTGATTTGCATAGGAACAACTATGTTTCATGCAATTAAGTTATCACAAAGTCCTGTCATTCTGCAGCACTCTGTTAATCTTTAACTCAACGAAAAGCCATGTCAGCAGAGCACCAACACAGAAAAGATGGGTGTTCAAAGGAACTGCAATAGGAGCACATTCAGAACTGTCAGACAGAACAAGCTTTTCAAAAGGACACTTCCATTCAGTTTAAACCTACAAGGGTGTTGGGCTGACACCTCCATTTATTTGCTGTGGGGCTATAAGGAGAGAAAAAGAGAGACTTTCAGACTTATTAAAGCGGTATTTGGAATAAAAAAAAAAAAGGTATTCTTTTCCTCTGCTCCTTTTACTCTATCTCAGCAGCAGTTCATAAAGCAGGGACAATATTAATGTGAGACAAGAAAATATTGGTTCTAACGTGCATCAAAAAGACTTGATTCTCTTTGAACCAGCCACCATAATCTAGTCATTTCTTTTCTTTTTTTTTTTTTTTCAATTTGTAGGCAGACATAAAAGGCACATATTTTTAAAATGTATTTAGGAATACAGAAGTCCTAGGAAATAGCATCTTTCTGCCCCATCTTTTGTGGCTGTCAGGTCTAGAGCTAAGGCCACCAATATGATTCAGAGATTTTTCTGGCCAGTACCTTCAGTATGTTCAGTTCTACACAATAAAAACGGTGATTGAACTTCGAGAGGACATTTGAGGACACAACATGACTCTGTTGGTGACAGATCCTTAGCTGGTACAAACTGGCACGGGGCCACCATAACCAGCAGAGAGAGCCCAGATGTATCTGTAACCCCAGCTGCTCTCCAGTTCTGGGCACTCAGTGATATTTGAATACGTGGATATTTGCAGGTAAAAGTTTGCAGGTTGGTTGTTTCTACTTGCTTCCCAAAAATCCCATAATCACAGTCCAAGCAGGCTCTTCCTGCTAACATTTTCCTAATTTTCACGGAAAGCTGGCATTTGCCTACTTGCCTTTCATGTTTTGTCCCAGAGTTCCTTATTTCTGTGAATGTGTCTATTATCTAATATTCATTTCAGCCAGTTAGATTTGGAGAAAATGTTTCTTTTTCAGGGTTGCATCTAAATTTTTTAATTTTTCATTTCTCATCTCAATTAAAAATAAACCACGCTGTGAGCTCCCTCTTTAGGTCTTTCATGCCCCCAACTCTGTGCCTTTTGTCACCTATATACTAACAAAAAGGTCTTTCTAATGTATATGAACACATATATCCCAGTAACTGGCTTTTAGGGCTACTGTCCAAAGAAATTTTCTTGTTTTCCATTTGCACTGTGCTGTAAAACACAGGTCTTACTCCAAAGAAACTGCAAAGAACTCTTTGTCACCTTCATTCTGGCCTTAATTTATAATGAATATTAATAGCACTTGTAAGGTGAGGTACAGATTAAAAATATTAAAATACAACTTGGCTATTTTCAAAGGTTGCATGCTGGGTAACATTTCTGGCAGTGCCAAAGGGCCGGATTTGTTTGTGCAATTTTAGAAGTGACTTCTAATCCTCATTTTCAAGGTGTCTAAAGCTTTCCAAAAGTACAAATAGGAGTTTGATGTGAGGTTCAAAAGCATGCATCATCACCAAAGTAAAATAAAATTGAGGTGCTTTTGCTAATCCCATCAGAAACTTATTTGCACTGTTACTGTCTCTATGTAAATAATTCCCAAAAATTGGACTTTGCTGTTTAGATGTCTTGGGGAAGCTTTAGCCAGAGGTAATGTCCAGGCGAGAGATTTTGTATGGAAAAGCAAAAACGCTGTTCAAATGGAATTGAACCCTACTCCTGGCAGAGTCAGTGACACAACTGCAACTGGTGATCAGTGAACTGGTCCCAGTTTGCAGGGACTCATGGAAAATGGCACCCCCCTGCCCTTGCCCTCACGGCATTGCACCTGCAGCTGAACGCCAATAACCTCCCCCAGAGCAGGAAGCTTCTCCCAGGGAGATCCCTGGGCACAGATTCCCCTCCAGATATCAGCTGCAGGCCAGGGGAGGGCTTTAATGCACCTCTGGTGGAAAGTTCAGGGCCCCAGGGGACGCCGTGCATGGCACCAGGCACCACCTCAGTCCTTCAGGCAGAGCTTTTCCCCTTCCCAGGCTGAGCACGGGTGTGCACACTCGTGTGAGCACACGTGGGCCCCACACAGCTCCTACCACGTGTCTGTCCCACCTCTGTCACCTGGAACCACCCCCAGAGCTCCTGAAGCCAGCAATGGATGGTGCAATGCCCGGCCTCTTACTCTGGTGCCAAAGGAAATGCACTCTGAACTTGCAGGTGTCGCTAGCAGGGAGCGAGGGAGAGGAGGAGGAAGAACTCGTACTGATACCTTCTGGAGGCTGGCCTGGAGCAGAGCCCAGCCAGAGCAAGAGGAGAAAGTGGGGATTTATTAAAAGGCCTCACTGGGCACACCCGGGCCACTCAAGAGTCCAGCTGGACCACACCCAAGATGCCCCAAAATGGTCACAAAATGGACACTTGATCACAAGGTCCCATACTTTTATAAGTTCTGGTCCATCAGCAGATTAGAATCAATTGTCCGAGCAGAGGTTCGGTCATGAAACTCCATCCTCGTTTTTTCTTCTCACGTCACCGCTGTTTTTGTTCTTGGGCCTGAAAGTTGTCCTCGGTATCAAACTAGAGAAGGAATTGTTTTGTCTCCCTACTCTGGGAAGAGAACTCAGCAGCACTTAATATGAAACCTAAAACTACCCACCAAAACAGCACAGAATCTAAAAAATATAAAAGCTAAAACCTAAGGCATCAGTACGTTTGTGTTGGGCATTGCACATCACACACCCTTGGGTATCAGAGAGGTGGGACTGAACACTGTGTTGCAGGACATGCACGAGAAGGTGATAGCTTGGGGAGGCTAATTTAAAGCAGGTAGCCTTGGAGAACACTGCTCTTGCTTGTAAGGAAGTTTCTCTCGACTGGGAGGGGGTTGTGAAGTGCTTTGTTTCTGTTGGTCAGCAGGAAAAAAGCTGCGTCAAAGGGCTGACTGCTGAAATCAAATCTCAATCCATCCCTCGTAGAAACTGATGGGGCCCTGATTGTCCTCTGAGCAGTCAGAAGCCATGAAAATGTTCTGGGAAATGTTCTCATAACCTGATAAAAGAGCTGATTTAATAAAATTACCATATTGTCAGTTTATGATTTTACTTAGAAATCTTTTGGCCTAGTTCAGTTTAAAAAAAGAGTCACTAGCTTTAGTTATTTTGCAGAAAAAAGATCCCATCATTTTTTAGATGAATGAAGACATCAATTTCTGTTTAAACATTAACAGGGTGATGCCAAATATTAGTCAGTTCCTAATAATTTTGAGGGATTAAAAAGATAATAAAAGTAATAGTCCATTACATTACCTACTTCAGCAAGATTGTAATGAATGTAATAAATTCCAGATCAGGGTTATAACAACTTCCATCTATTTAAAATGAATTTGTAGGGTTACTTTCATTAACTATGTATATGGAGAAAATGATCTGACATATTACTTTAAAAGAGCTGTAAAACCGATTAGAAGGAAATATGCTTCCCAGACAGCGAGCTAGGCCGCTGGGGAAATTTTATCCCGGGGAAGATTGGGGGGCAAAAGGAACAGAAGAGGAAAGCACCTTCGAAGATGCTATTGCATCATTTTTTTCACATGCCCCAAAGTCACTCAGCTCCTCAGGAGAGATTCAGGCAGTAGCAGCGGGCAGAGACCAGGAAAGGGATGAAAACCACTTTCTCTCCTGACTTTTCTGTTCCCTCGGCCTCCTTCCTGAGGAAAGGACGGATCTGTTAATGAATAAAGGGCTCCCGCCCTGGGGATTTGTGCATGGAAATGAAACCGTGCCTGGTTCTGGCCCGGCCCTTCGGCAGCCCAGGGGAAGGCTCAGGCATTAAAGGGGATGGTGGCCTCATTGCTCGGAGGAGACAAGGGACCTAGCACTTGACTGCACTACAGAAATTACTGCTGCACCTAGAATGCAGCCTTCATTTATCAATTTCATAGCAAGGGGGAAAGGGAAAGGGAGGGGGGAAGCCAACATCTGACTGCCTTTTTCAGCTCACGCTCCACCTAGCCACCGAGAGCCCTCCAAATCCAGCCATGTGTGTTATAAAGAGTCCTGGATAAAGTAACTTAATACTAATGATTTATACTTAATTGGACCTCTAAGTGATTAAAGTGGCAGTAATGAATGAGTAACATCCTTCTAATTCCCTTTTTCCATTCGGCTTGGCCTGAAGGCCCTTCCTTTGTGCAGGATTTGACTTGGGGCTAAGCAATGCCAGTGGTTTTTAAGCTTTTAGTGGCACGTCTGGAATGAGCCACTTGGATCATGTTTACAATAAATGACTCCATAAGCATGCTACCAGAGCATTGGGTGAGTTTTTCCTCTTTCTTTCTTTTTCTTTCTTTCTTTCATTCATTGGATTAGCCAGTTCTGAGGTTAATGAATATGCATTTGGCAACCCATGTTTGTGAGGCCAAGTCCCACATGAGCATCAAAGGGTTTGAAATGTGTGAGTGCAAATATCAGCTTTGTCAAAATATTGATTCACTTGAAGAATAACACAGCACAGTCCTCTTTGCACTTATCTTCATAAGGATAAACCTGCTTTACATATTTTTTTACTTATTTTATAGGACTTAATATTGACAATTAATTGACTGAATAAACAGAGATTTTCTAACTTTGTACTTCACTAATATCTCCGTGCTTTTTCAGTCTAAAAGCTATTGTTACCCTCTTCCTTAAAAAAAATATATTAAAATTGTAGATGGTAACGCTTGAAATATGTAACTTTTTAAACATAAATAGAGATCTATAACCTCATGTTTCATTTTGTGTAGCTGAAGGGAGTATTAGGTAGTATAAAGGGTGTTTTAAGTCAGAGGGAGATATGTGGGGCTCTCATCCCACACTGGGGCAGCTTTCTTTCAATCCTGGGATCTGCCCCCACACTGGGGCAGCTCTGAGCTGGGGGAACAGGAGAGGAGCAATGAAGTGTTTATAGCACTGCACTAAATTGCCAGATACTTAAAATCAACTTGGTTATGTTTATCCACATGCCCCAATTATTCTTTTCATGGAACACAAATGAGAGTGCACCACATACATCACACCATATCTGGGTGATATTGCTGTGGGTGGGTTGTGACAGCAAAACTGTCATAATGCAATTAAAAACTAATAATATTTAAGCTTCTTTTACACCAAAAGTTCTGGTAATTTAGACAACCCTCATGCACTCTCTTGCTGTAGGTTTTCTTATATGGCTGTGGGAGGCTTTCAACCACCTGGAGATCACATATTAAAACAAACAACTTGGAATGTTTCTTTTTTTTTTTAATCCTTGGTTCAGGAACATTTACAGCAAGAAAGCTGTATGGAATAGGTTTGTTTTCATCAGATATTGTCAGAGATGAGGACTATTCAGCAAGCACAACACTCCCTCACCTGATTCTGAGGGCAGATTGCTGGCTGCTGTCATGGGTGATAAAACTGCTCTGCAGATGCTGATAGAAACTGGCTAATTAATAGACCATTACTGTGCTGTCGTTGACTAATATTAGAACCCTCTGAGACCAGTTACATTGGCAAAAATCTGGAGGAACACTCAGAGCCTGCTGAAACTTTGATTTGGCCTGAATTTTAGGAGTATATAATTTTTTTTTTAGGTGTTGTCCACACTCACGTTCAAATTGTGTGGATACTCTGTGAGATCAATGCTCACACAAGGTTATACACCTCAGATAAAGAGAAAAATGGAGGGAATTTCAGTGGATGAGCTCTGGTGCCCTCACACCTCTACAGGCACTTGATGAAGCTTATTGCCTGTTCACCACAGCCTTTTGTGAGGTTTGCCTGCACCTCCAGAGAAAGGGCTGTGCACCCAAACACTGAGCATCCCTCTCCTCTCCTCTCCTCTCCTCGAGTCTCCTCTCCTCGAGTCTCCTCGAATCTCCTCTCCTCGAGTCTCCTCTCCTCGAGTCTCCTCTCCTCGAGTCTCCTCTCTTTGTTTTCCCAAGATTTCAGGGTCACCTTGCCCACAGTGAACATGGAGGAACCATTTGACACTTTGGGTTTTCTCATTCTTGCAGTTCCAGCCAGGAGTAATCTCAGTTAAACATCTTTGGGGATGGTGCAGCAATGATTCAGGAGAAGCCTGACAAGGACATTAGTAGGGAGTAGCAGGGAAGGGAGAGGTATTATCCAGAGCTACAGAAAATGCCTGGTCAGGAGTACGAGAAATGAGAAAAAGCGGAGAGTGGAAGAAATAAGCAAAGAAAGAGAAGTAGCAGCAGCATTTAACACGAGAGGAAAGAGTCAAAGTGATTTCTGCTGCAGTGGGAAGGAAAAAGTAAGAGCAAAAGTGAGATTTATGGAGGAGCAGCTAATATGAGATTGGAGCCTGTCAAAGGCTGACAGAAATTAAAAAGAAATAAAAATTATGAAATAAAGGCAGCAAATTGGGTGTTTTGAGTGCTAGACATTAATTAGCCCTTGCAGCCTCCGGGCTGTCCATCTCCCTCCCGGGCCCCAGGAAGGATCCCCAAATCTGCATCCAGCTGCAGGAGTGGAAGCAGACAAGGAGCACTTGGCATCCAGCACCAAAGCACCTGCTGCGCGTGGCTGGGCGGTTCATGGGCTGCACAAAAAGGCAACCAGACCTCCCTGGCTCTTCCCTGCAGAGCTCTCCCTGCTCAGCCCCTTTCCACAAAGCAACACCATCCTCAGAGGAGCTGAGAAGGTGTTGCAGGTTGGGGCCATGGGAGGTGCTTCTCCAGACCCCCAAAGTGCTCCAAAGCATCTTCACATGGGAGGAACGTGGAGTGCACAACTCTGCCCTGGTAATCCTCCCAAATTCTCCTGAGCAGCCTCAGTCGTGGCACACAGAGTTCCCAGGAGGGCTCACACTCTTCAAGGACCAGTTGGCTGTACAAACACACCATGTGCTTTTGCATCTCTTTGAACTATCCTCAAAACACCAGTGTTATAATTGGATACCCTTACCTCTGCTGGCCTGTGCTGCATGGGTCATATATGTAAACATCAAGCTCAAATAACAACCCCCAAATTTAATTTATTTCTACCTAAACAAGTTCTTTTATCATAAAGCAATAAATTTGTCTTGGTGCTAGCAATTTGTTGCGGGTGACATAACACTGCAAATTGATTAATCGCTACTGTACACGACAAAATGAGAAAAGCAAGGAATTATTATGAATAGCGTCCATCTGATACAGTAGGGATTCATTATTCAAAAGTGTTAGCTAGTGGTTAGCTATCCCCTTGTTGCAGATTACATTCATTTGCAGAATCCTACATCATGCTTACACAAATCAACAAACATGCATTTATTAAGACATGGAATGAAAGCTATTAAAATGTGAAAAATTGCCTTTTTCTTTAAAAAAATTAGTCAAGTTTTGGTGGTAGCCTTTTTTTTAATTTTTTTTTTTTGTTGTTGGGGATGTTTTTATGTGGCTGAAGCAAAGAAGTTTATGGCATTATTTCTATGTTTGTGTCCACAACCAGGCAGATCAAGCTAAGTACACTGATATTGGTGGTTGGTGTCTTACACTGAGCCCTCCTACCACAGGCTGGAGGATTTGTACTTGAAGTGTTGGGCTGGAATTATAAATGTAAAAAATAGCTGCCTCTGTCGTTCTAAGTGCATTTTAATTTTTAGCATTATATTTGTACAAATAGATTGCAGTAATGGCTGAGGAACTTACTCTGTTTAAGGTGAACTACAAAAGGGTGAACAAAAGAAGGGCTGTCTCAAAAAGTAGACAAATGGTATTTAGAGCCAAGGTGTCCCATGTTTCTCAGGCTGAACACTAGACTTTGTGTTGAGTATAAAATTATTCTGAATAAATAAATTCCAGATGCAAAGCACAGAAAAAGCACAATCTGGACCCTTGCTCTGCGTAGTTGTCCTGGTTCCTGAGGATCATCCTTCCCTTCTGGGACTGGGAGCAAAGTGCAGTGTGTCCATTTCTACTGCACTGAGTGAGGTACCCGAGCCTGTCATCAGTGTCAGGCAGTTTGTGTTCTCTGTGGAAGCAGCCCTTGCACAAGAACACGGGAGAAAGATGGGTTTAACTTTTCAGGAAGGGTGAGAGGAGAATACAGCTTTTTCTTCCACGCCTGTTTCAGGAGCTCTTGTGCTGCTACTTTGTGATGCTTCTACAGATAACAGGATTAAGGGCACCAAATAGCAAACTTCCCCCGCCTCCTCCTCCCCTCCTGTCAGTGCAAAGTGCTTTTCCTTCTCTTTGGAAACTTGCTTCCAACCTGTATTGCTTGAGGAAAGAAGCACATTATTCGTGGAATCAGCAGCCCAGCACCAGCTCAGTCTTTGAACTCGAGGATCCTGTCTTTTAGCTCTGCTCTGAAACGCCACATGTTAAATTGTTTTAACAGCTACTTGCAACAAATCATCACTAAAATATCCCCCAAAAGAGGATTTTTATGTGTTGCTAGAGTTTTAAAGTGAAGTTAATCATTCCACTTGGGTGTTCTGTGTAAGAAAATGGTACTGCAAAATGGAATCAAGCATATAAAATAGGAGTGTGAGGTCTGTGGTGTATAATATTGGTGCATTCTGGTATTGATTGTTGGGTACACTCTTAGGTCTAGTTTCATTAACATGCTGTGGTTAGATCAGTTGAGATACACAGAGGTATAACCACAGCTCCTGCACTGAGAAAAAAATCTCCAAGCCTCTTACTGGGCTCTTTTGAGAAATCCAAGCCCAGAGACAGCAAAACAACTTTTTGCTGTGAGTAGTTTCTCCTTGTTTGTGTCCACTGCAGCCACTTCTTTGCACACCAGAATCCCTGAAGTCAGACCAGTTCCCAGCCAGAGTGGCAACCAGTGCCTGGCTGCTGCTGGCAAGATTTGCTTGTGTTTCCAAAGAGGATGCTGCCAATTTCTCCTGAAGGACTTTCAACAACCATGTGAGTGCCTCCTCCCAGGCTGTTTGAAGCACTTTCATTTCTTGGGTACTGCCTGACCTGTTTAAAACAAGGTGATGAGCAATGGTGAGCAGAGCAGCGACGCTCACCGGACCATCCTCCTCTGCCAGAACACAGAGAGGAAAAAACTGCTCTTGGGTGAGGACTTAACACTTGCTGTGGGGTGATGGCCCAGGAGAAGGAATGTGGCAACCTCTTCAGACTAGCCCTGCCTGAACTACCCCATTAAACACACCCAGAGGGGTCAGTGGGGTATGGCAGGGATGTTGTGGGACACAGAGAGATCAAGAGGTTCAGCCCTTCCTCAGATGACATGGGGGAGAACTCCAGCCCCACAGCAGGGTTTCTGTCCATCCCCATGCTCTCAGGGGATGTGGGAGCTCCAGCCCAACCCCAGGGTTTGTTGTCCATTCTCATGCTCGCAGGGGATGTGGGAGCTCCAGCCCCACAGCAGGGTTTCTGTCCAGCCCCATGCTCTCAGAGGGTGTGGGAGCTCCACCCCAATACCAGGGTTTGCTGTCCATTCTCATGCTCTCAGAGGATGTGGGAGCTCCAGCCCAACACCAGGGTTTGTTGTCCATTCTCATGCTCTCAGGGGATGTGGGAGCTCCAGCCCAATACCAGGATTTGCTGTCCATCCCCATGCTCTCAGAGGGTGTGGGAGCTCCACCCCAATACCAGGGTTTGCTGTCCATCCCCATGCCCACAGCAGGACTGGGAGCTGGACCTCTCTCCATGTGAGCATGGGGATGGACACCAAACACAGCTGTGGACCTGGAACTAACCAACTTATATCCTCAAGGACAACAGTGGCAAACCTCTTTACAGCTGAAATCTGGGGCCCAAAGGAAATCCTGACCTCTTTGATGGTTAAATCATGAGGTTGAGACTGGCTCTCACACCCTGTTAGGGGGCAAAGAGATGGGACATTTTGCTAATCCATTCAGGGGCTGCTAAAGTATAAAATCAGTGACATTCAATTCCAGATCAGTTATGTTTTTAATCTAATTCTGGACTCAGACTTGATTCAGCAAAGTGGTTTAAACACTTTAAGGTGCCATCAAACCACTGTTCTGTCTAGAACTGCAGCAGAGTCGATTCCTGAAGCAAATTAGCTCCTGGCCATTCATCTCTGTGCTAGGTAAGCCTTTTCCATCCGAAAGCCACAGTTTTAATGAGAGGAATGAGGGAGAAAAAGAAAGATTTCTGTCTGGGCAGTCCTTCTTTGCCCTGGGAGTATTGCTGTGCTGCTGTGCAGTGAAAAGTTAATCTTTCTTGACGGGTGATGCATGTGGACAGTACTTCATGCATTTCATACTGAATGCTTGATATAACTCAGTGATCCCATATAAACACTGCAGAAGCACAGGGGACCCTGGGCAAGGAAAAGATCTGTCTTAAATCCCTGTGTCTGTCACATCACAACATCCTTCTCTAATGACATGCAAACTTCAGAGAGGCTGCAGCATCTCTGTCTTATCTGGGAGACATTTGGCTGTTAATGGCTAACTTCCCAGTGACAGCAGTTCTTTCTGTAGATTGCTTCCCTTTGGTTTTTTGCAAAAACATCCACAGAATCAGTAGATAGGCAAAATCAATCCGTCAAGGGCAGGAGGCTTGTGTAGGTGGACAGCAGGAATCTGCACTCTAGCCAGTTGGATCAGTCTGGGATTTATTTTAGGATTTTTTGCCCTGAAGCGGCAACACCTTCCTTCTTTCTCTCTTGATCCCCTCATATGGAACCAGAATAGGGCTTTGCAGAGGTGACTTACTGTTTAAAAGACACAAGAGTGACTTTAAATGGGATAAAAATGGGTTTGCAATTCAGTCACAAACCAGTGATAAACCAGAGGGTTTGATAGTTGCTCAGAGCATTTGAACACCCAGGAGCTAAACAGCTGCTGAGTTTGCTGTGCTCACTGTGCCTGGCACTGGGGCAGCCAGAGGAGCTCTGCTAGAGTCAGGGCAACAAATCCAGCTGGGGACTTGGCTGGTGGGTCTGAACTGCAAGATAAATGTTTATGGACAGAGAAACTTCTCCCTGGATAGTGCCACTGCAGGTAAAAACAGCTCTTACAAACCTCTTTATCTCCCA
Source organism: Polioptila caerulea (assembly GCA_013397295.1). Lineage (NCBI taxonomy): Eukaryota > Metazoa > Chordata > Aves > Passeriformes > Certhiidae > Polioptila > Polioptila caerulea. Next base: position 150,839 of record VYXF01003110.1, on the reverse strand, counting down.
GTTTATCTGTTGTCATGAACAGATCTATAATTGTTGTTTTGGGACTAAACTCTGAATCCACATTCAGGACAAAATCTTCTGAACTTGTTCCCACATTAGAGACAAGAGAGGGCTTTCTTGCAGCTCCTGGATGCAGTCACGTCTCTAATTCTCCCTGGTTCTCTAATTAAAGCATTCCAAAACCCTAATCTTTCCTAGAAATGCTTGGTCAGTAGGCAGCAGTGGTCTGCCTGCAGAGCTAAGTACATCAGAGATTTCAACTCCTTAAAAGTGTTGACCTGCAGCGAAGCATCAGAAGCTACACTGGCAAAAAAAAAAAAAATCATTTTGCCAGCAGCCTGTCTCTGTCAGCTGAAGAGTTCACCAGGGTCCATGTGGGGTATCTCAGACTGCTTATGGCCATCACATGGAGTCCCCCGAAATCCAGTCTGGAAGTGTTTGGTTTCAGATGGGCACAAAGTCTGCAGGGCTTTACTACACCGATCTCTAAATATCCCCCTGTGGCTTTGTCCCTGCCCTCAGGCTGTTTTTTAAACTGTGGAAATTCACCATGTAAATTAGCAACTGAGCAATATGGGAATGGGAGCGGGACCAGGGCATGCAGGTATTTGTATGGGAATAGGAACAGGATCAAGAATAGGAATGGGGGAGGAAGAGGGATAGGCACCGATTTGTTCCAAGGTGATCTGAAGGCCAGCAGCAGCCTGGGAAAAGCCAATGGTTTCCATTTTCTGTGCCTTTCTAAAGCTCTGCTGTGAGTGCTGCCAGTGGCCCGTGGCCCCCCTGCCCCTCCCCTCAGCATTTACCTGCACACCTGTGGGCAGGTCGTGTCCTCAGCAGGGAATGAACAGGGGCATCCTCACGTTTGGAAGGAAATGAGCAACGGGAGGCATGAATAGAGGGAATATGTATCGTGCCCTCTGTCAATGCATCGTTTAACTCTTAGCAGAGCAAAAGGGAGCCAGGCTTTTATTTACCTACTGCCTGAGCAAAGGCCAACAATCCTCACTCTGTCATGTTACTTTAGTCTAGCAAATGCTGCAAGACCTGAACCAAAAGGGATGTTAAAGCTGGTGAAAGATTGTCATGGGGTGGGCCATGAAGCTTTTATGAAACAATTGCATCAAGCTTAGGAAGGGAAAGAATCTAAGGCCATTAACCCACCCAGGGATGAGGCTGTCAGCAGAGCCAGGGAGCATTAAATGTCCATTTGCAACTTATTTTCAGTCACCAACCCTCTTCATACACTTAAAAACCCAGCCTAGCATGGATGGCATGGGCACTGCTTTGTTCTTCCTGCATCTGACACGGATGGGTGGGAAATGAAAAGGGAATGTTTCCTGGCAGGGGCAGAACAGAGTGCTGGAGGAGCTGGGGACTCCTCCAGGCTGCCTCTGAGCTGCTGCACATCAAGGCACATCCTTTCATGTCCCGGAGCTGCTAAAGAGCTGGTTCCACACTCCCCAGCCCAGCTCTGCGAGGAGAGAGCAAAATGTTTCAAAGCTGGAGTAAAATTCTGTGTTCACAGGTGTAAGTGCCTACCTAAAGTGGGAGGTTGTGAGGATTCCCCTGGGACACTGCGGCCCTGGGCTGTAAAAGAGTGAATTTCTCATCTCTCTAAGGTGCTGAAAACCCCTCCACGAAGCTGTTGGAAATCATTGGATCAAAACCAGCTGTGGAAGTGCAAAGTGCATTCATTTATTTTGAAACAAAGACCTCTCCAATGGAAAGAATCAAATAAAGTGTGCAGGGGAGTCAGTGGGCAAGGGGGAGGGAAGAATGTAGGGCTGATAACAAGACAGCAATAGAAATGGCTTTTGAAAAGCTTTTATACATATATAAAAACCAAGGAGTGAGGAGAGAGAGTGGAAGCAACCCGGATTGGCATCAAAACGCTCTTATCTCTCACATTTACACTCTCCACTGCACAGATTGCTCTAGTTCACCTTTAATTTGCCTTTTGATAGTTGTAGGCTGATACCAAACACTCCTGAAAGCTGACACTTGGCAAATAGCACATTGCACTCCCATCTCAAGTGCATGACATGAGAGAAGGGTTTGAGGCCATCAGAGCTACAAAAGCTGTTGCTGGTGTGATCCTAGGACATTTTAACATGACTTGATTTTGCTATTCCTGTGCACCCCAAATGCACGTGACAGAGGAACAGCTATTTTAAAAAATGCCAAAGCAAAGTGTCGTTGAGATAAGCTGGACATCTCTTATCAGAAACATCTCCCTCCACCTTCCCTTCCTTTTTGGCAAAATCTCAACAGCCGAGGTGCTCTCTGTGCCAATCTGTGCATCCCTACGGGCAGCTGGTTCATCCACCCCTCTCCTCACCCCAGAAGGTTTCTCCACAGTCCCCTCTTTGTCACTGACACCTTGGGAGGCCCTGACCTTCACAACACTCGAGGGTGAGTCCCCACACAGACATGCTCAAGGGTTCAGATATGTGCTGCTGCTGCCTGAGCTGCCAAGAGGACAAACAGCAACAAGATAGCTGCACAGCATTAAATATCTGGGGACTAAGTGGATTACTTACTGGTACAGGAAAATCACCTTGCTGACAGACATCAGCAGAGCAGGAAACAGAATCACATGTACTCTGTGCATGAAGAACCAGAGAAGCTTTGAACCCAACTGCACTGTACGAAGCACTCAGTTCTTGTTCTCAGGGTTTCATCTAATTCTTGCTTGCTGAATATTAAACCTACCCCTTCTTGTCCTACTGACAGCCAACACAGACATTATTTTCATCCGCCTTCAACGTGAAGACCATTGCCTTTAGCCAAGGTCTGTTTATAATCTGAAAATAGCTGTTGAAATGGATGTTCTTGTGATGCATAAAGTTGTTTATAGATAGGAATTTTTTCTGGCAAAAGTTCATATTTAGAGAAACAGCTTTGGAATTTTCTGACCAGAACAAAATGAAAGAAGGAAAATTTCCAAGTGATTCCATAAGAGTAGAGCAAAGCTACACTTCCACCTCTGAATGTCATGGGTTTGGATCCACAGAATTGTGTAAGATGAGGCATTTGAAAGCATGTGGTTCCCAGCCCTAACAAGGTGTAAATGCTCTGGCTGATGGTGTCCTGATGTCCTCACTGCATCCAACAGAGCAAACAGGAATTATGCAGTCAGTGTTTGCACTACAGTGGCATAAATCTCAAACCCATCACAGAGCAGCATCTGGAGTGCTGGAAAAGTGATTCTGAAACAGCTTCCTTTTTCTTTCTCTCTTAGTTTAACATTTTTTACTCACTGAGAGGGACTGGAGGACAAAATTGATTTGCTCTTGCTTGGCCAGGGTGTTTAAACCTGAACCTTAACCTCATCCAGGCAATAATTTAGAGCAAGCACACACTCACATACAAGAAGGGGAAAATCACTGTAAGGGCATTGTCACCAGTCCACACTGCTGCTCACAGCCACATGTCCCTTCTCTGCTATCCAGATTTGTTTTCTTTTCTATTTCCAAACAAGCATCTTAGCCAACAGGATCACACGCAATTAAATATCTGTCAAACCTACCATGAAATAAAGAAACAGTGTCCAGCGGAGAGTCCTGTGGAGTGCTCAGGAATGGGTTTGTTGTTTGGAGAATAAGACACCCTCTGGCTGCCAGGGATCTCCACAGGCTGGGAACTTCTGTGCCCCTGCAGTGACAGTGACCAGGATGTCCCTGTTCTATGTGGGCAGTGCTTTCAGCAAAACAGTGGCAAAAGGAGATGCAATATATTAGGGTTTGGTTTGATCTGCCTTGCAGCCGTTCCTCCTGCATCCTTTGGCTCTTGGGATGGGACACTGGCCCAATAGGTCACCTGGCTGCAACCTTCCAAAATAGATAGGAGTGAGCTGTAATTGCCTTTCCCTCAGCAGGAACACTGTGTTTGGCATCTGTCTTCTGCTGACTGAAAAACTGAAATAGGAAAAATTTATGGAAATTGCATGTCAGACAAGACAAGCCTCACTTCCTTAGAAAAATGGGGTGAAAGTTGGTTTGAAAAAAGCTAATTTTTCATAGGCCATTGCTTTTCTACCATGTTCCTCTTGCTCAAGGCTCTGGATAAGAAAGTTTTCAATTGGGTATTCTGGAACCTGAGACAGGAACCTGCACTGTCCATAAGAGCTGAAGATCATTCCTGTTTACATTCTTGCTGTTGTATCTCTGCTTTTTCCTTAGCAGTTAGTGACAAAATAATGGTAAATAAGGAGCCAAACAAAATCAGTTGTTAGGACACATTTTGCAACTTATAGACCCCAAAGCCCTTTTGAAAGATAAAAAACATTTTGTTCCTTTATGAGATAGATGATCATGGCTCTACAACCTCCCCCTTCATCCATGATCAACCACATCACTCTCTCTCTCTGCCTTTTCCCATTTATCTTTTCTATGCATGGCAAACTCAGCCAGGCAGGGTTTTTCTTGCTCCTCATAAGGAAAATCCTTTGCCCCCTCTGAAGTCACCCAGAATATTCATTCTTATTTATCCTTGCCTATCAGATTGGGGCTGCTCCCACTCTCTGCCACATTCTCCCTTCTCTCCCTGACATTGCCATGCACCACATCAAATAATTGTTGTTATAACTCTCCTCCTTCCCCAACTAAAATATACTTGATTGGGAGGGAGAGGGGGAACGGGGAAATAGCTGGGTTTATTTTAATAGTTTCCACTCTCAGTTCAGCTTTATAGTACAGTATATTTAACTTTAACGTATGGACAGCTGGATGCATTTAACAGCACAATGGAAAGAATTTAGCCAGTATACATTTCAGGCCCCGGATTTGGAGCTGATCACTACACATTTCTTCATAATATTTAGATGCGCCTGTTACGGATTGTGTTGGGCTGATCAAAATATGTTTGTGTCAGGTAAGATTTGTCATAGATGAGCCTCTTTATTTCTTTACTTACTGAAACTCTTCCTGCAGGAAGAAGCTGGGTTTAGCTGATATCAGCAAGTTTAGCCCAGTGCTTACGATGGGGTTACTCGCCTTCCCTGCAGAAGCCAAAAAAAGCCATAAATACACAGAAACACGGGGACAGGTTCTGAGCCTAGACTGTTGTGGGCACATTACTCCACTTGTGCTGACACCAGCTGGAGAGTAAAGGGTCACCAAAGGATCAGCATCTGTCCCCTCTCCTCCCCACCCTGCACTGCAATAATGGAAAACAGCTACAACCATGAGACACTGCTATAAATCCTCCATGTCCTTCCATGGGACCTGCATCCCTCTCCAAACTGGCTGGTTACCCTCTTGTACCCTCTCTACAGCACTCAGGAGATTTTTTCAGTGACAGCCAGGGAAACAAGGCAGCAGGCTTTTTCTCTCAGCAATAGGAATGAAGGAATTTTTCAGCACACTTCAACATTTATTTGCCTTCTCTCAAAAACTTCCTTCCTAATTTTCCCTCCTTTCCTAATTTTATGCCCTCATGCAGAAGCCAGGGTGCCTGAACAACATGATTTTATCAAATCTATCTTGTTGTCTCGGTGTTGTTACTCAATGTCCCTTGCAGTGCAAACAGAAGTCAGAGCAACCAAGGCACTTGCTGGCTGATTTATCCAGTTTCCCTCCAACACTGGAAAATAACAACACCTTCATCTTTCCACAGGCTTGGGTGTTTTCATGTGTGTATTTTAAAAGTGCTGTTTTCCTCCACTACTGTGGTAACACGTGATCAGCACAGACAAAGTGTAAGGGGTTGTGTTTCAAAGGTATTCTTATAAAAATGCCAAAGAGGAGTCAGAGCCTAAGGAACAGCGACACTTATGATTTGGAGAGTTTCCAACAAGTAACACAGCTCAGCCCCATGTTCCAAGCTGTGAATGAGCTCCAGTTTTTTGGGAAATTATGATGATTTTAGATGTGTTTAGGGAGATATGTTGCTCTGTCTCCAAACACTGGGAAGGGAGGAAAGAAGGAGAAAGATGCTCAAGGAGAAAAACCCCTTTGGAGGAAAGACCAAATTGTTGGAAAGCTCTGAAGTGTTCGCATTAATGTCATGTCATTACTCCATATTGCTGCACAGGTTAATATAATTGGGTTACTGTGTGTGAGCAATGATCCATAGCATGTTATGGCACTGAAACAAATGACATTTAACCAAGAGATTTGTAAGGCACCTTGTTATCTGCATGGTGAGCAATTGCAAGGGAGAGTCAGGTTGCTAGACGAGCGACTGACAAATTAGTTGTTGGGTTTACTGGACAGCTTGGATTTATAACCTCACAAATCCAACATAATTTATTAGATCCATAAACAGACAGATCCAGTGTTTTTACTTAGATTACGCTCCTATTACAGTCTCTGATCCTGTCCTGTTTGCAGTGCTGTGTTATTCATGTAGCACTCAGTCCTCTTGGGTGGGGGCAAGGTGAGCTGAGATCAATAAGAAGCTGCAGGTTTCTAGCAAAAAAAAATATATATTTACAGCCCAGTTAATAAAATAATAATTCGCAGTTGGTTGTTCCCCACTCCACTTTAATCTCTCCAAAGAGGAAAGGATGCAAATAGAAGAGATTGGTAAAATATGTGAATTCAACTCTGTAAAATATCTATTCTGTTTCTTGGTAGAACAGAGGCCAAGGTTCTCGCCTGTATGCTAAAAACCAAAACTACCAAAAAAGCTGAATGAGATACAGGGGGAAAAGGGCTCAGTCCCACCTGGATAGTCGTGATGCTCTGTCTCCAGCTTAGTGTCTGGGAGGATGAAATAGCCCCAATTCCTTCTGTCTTTCCTGGGCTGAGCAGCAGAAGGCTCAGCATTGCCCTGACTGCAGGACAAAGCTGTGACCTTTCTAGAAGGGCTTTCTTTAAAAACTCATTGAAAAAGAACATACAGCTTCCACAGGCAGATTATTCCAAATATTTAACTGGTGTCAGTTCCCCAGTATCTGCCATGACTTAGGTCAATGACTTCTCTTTCTATCCCTAGGGACATAGAAAAGAAATAATTATCTCCCTCTTTATGCCCCCCTCCAAACAGGTTAGAGGACAGTTATCAGGGATGCCACCACCCTGTACACCTCACAGTCCCCTCCATCCCTCCCTTCCTCTTCCCACCTTGCCCAAATCCAAACTTTTGCCCTTTCTTCAGCATGAGTTTTGCAGCCCTGTAACCATTCCCCTCTGCAGCCACCCCTGTGTCCCACGTCACTGGTGGCACACGGTGCCCAGGCTCCCCTGGCCCTCAGGAGGTCAGCTCAGGGGAATGACTGTGCCCCTTCAGCTTTTTCCGTTTGAGGAAATGATGAAATATAGCCCCAGTTCAGAGCCTTGACTCACAACAAAATTTTTATGAGGTGATAAAATGATCACCTTTGGGCTCGTGCTGCTGACTTAGGCCAAAACTACACAGCCCAAGAGAGTACTTCTGCTCCTAATCCAGCTGACATTTGGGATCACTTGAGTTCCTGGTTAGAGGACAGTTTGTATGGGCTAGAAAAACTCCAGAGAGATGTCCAAATTTTTTTGATGTTCCTGTACAGCAAATCTGACTTCCATTTCTTTTGGAACTTTTCCCCGCCCTGAGTAAAATTTTAAAACCCCTCTCATGTGTTGGGTTGAGCAAAAATAACCTGGGGAGGCTCGTGCAGCTGGCTCTGAGTTCCATCTGTAATATTCCAGGTTCAGTAATGAAAATAAGAGGAGTCCAACCTAATCAAAGCTCTGAAAGCCGTGGGCTGGGTGAGTTTGGAATCCCAAGCTGAGATGTGGAGCTGCACCAGTATCTCTCTGCACACTTGGGCTGATGGTAGTGAGTAACCCAGGGTCGAGTTTACGATTTGTTAAGGTGAACAAAAAAATGAGAAACACTGGCATCAAGTGGCTCTGGCACTGAGAAGGTGCTGGAGAGGATGTGGCTGGGATCAGGGAGCAGGACATGGCCTGGCTGGTACTGGCTGGGCAGTGCCAATCCCTCCCCCACGAGCACAGCTCAGCCTGGGCTGGGCTCTGAGCCTGAGCTGGGCTCTGCTCTTTGCTTGCTCCCCAGCTACAGCCACTCACAGTCCTGCTGAACGAGTCCTCCGGGGGTTCCCCTCATGGAAAGCTGTTATTGTTTAAATAAACACGCATTTAGCTTCACCATCTAATATTTCACAAGCCTGAGGCTCAGCAGTTGGAACGCATCTCCCCCAGCCTTGAAACAGGAGGCAGCACGAGTGAGGATTGGGGGATTGGAGCACTTTCAAGGCAAACACCAGAGGATTTTATTGGTGCAGGTTTGGTGTGGCTGTCACTGTGCAGGGCTGTGACGCTGCTGTGCCTGGACCAGCACGGTGCAAGATCCAGGGGGCCACTCTTGTAAACACATCTCACAGCCAGCTGCTGGGGGAGCTTGGACTGCTTTAGTCAGATTTGCTGGACACTTCAATCCATGCCTGAGTCAGTGCTAAACCCTGAATGGGCTGAAGAAATAGAGAAACAAACCCTGCCTATCCCTGCCTTATGTCTTCCTGAGCAGATTTTGCTGAGTTGCTTTCTTGGAATAATTTGAATTATTTTTAATATTTAAAAATATTACAGGCCAAGTCCATGCCCGATTTAACATCAATTAATCTACCAATGGGTAAAGCCAGTGAAAAACTTGGGACTTAAAAAGAGCAATCCAACATTTTTTCTTGTTTTCTTTGAAGCAGGTTCTATACAAAGATGCAAAACCAGATTTTATATAAAATGCCTTATTACAGCAAGCCACCAAACTATGCATTTTCATTTTGTGGCATTGAAGAGGGGAACAAATCCAGTCCTACTAATAATTACAAAAAGGAAGCTCAGCAGGGTAAGCAGGAGGAAACATGGAAGGCAGTGAAGGAGGAGAAATGCTCAGCATATGGAGGGGTTAACTAAATCTGAGCCTGTGATAATGCTCTCGTGTTTGCCAGGGAGACTGGGGAGAAAATCCTAATGGACCCACTGGAAACTGTTAATGCATTTTGGTTATGTGTACAAAAAGGACATGAAGCCAACAGAAGTGGCTAATGAAAAATTATGTGAGCATTCAGCAGCAAACATTATTCAGAGCCCTGATGGTGGTGGAGAGATGTGAATGAGGCTGGTCAGGTGAAGAACAGGAAAACCTGGTGCAGTATCACCTTTCAGACTGAGTGCTGCCAGCACACTGAGGGAAGCATTGAATCATAGCTGGAAGATGAGATATTGCTTTAGGGAGATGCAGAGAGGCATGTCACTAGCAAATACTTCAACCCAGAGGAAACAGTCATTTGTTTCACAGGTGAATAAATGAGCATTTCCTTGAGCACCCCCAGCCATCCAGCAGCATGCAGTGCTATCATGGGGGGGTTTCATCACCAGCAAAAATGGTGCCTGTTCCAACTAATGGGAAAATTTCATGGCTAGATATAATTCAAGCCCGTGTTGCTCCCAGACTTTTGGACTATCACAGCTTTGGGGAGGGGTTGTCTTTGTGCAGTACCTAATCCAGTGGGAGCTTGCTTCAGGATGGAAACCTCCCTGTGTGGCCACAGAAAAATACACATGTGGTCCTGAATACCCCAGCTGTAGCTTCCTCATGGACAAAGGGAGATGGCCACATGACATGAATTTCTAGAACACTTGGATTGTAGAAAAAATGGCTTTGAAAAGCTTTTCTTTGTACTGATATTTCCTCTGTATTTTCATTGGAATTTGAGAAAGGAAAAATGCAGATATTTTTCCTCATCAACTCAGTGGCATACTGCAAATCTCAAAAATTTCAGTTTGGGGTTAAGGTCTCTTGCATTACTGTTAGTCATCAGAAAGAGCAAGGGTATTAAAAGACCAACATGTTCAAGACAAGAAAGAAAATTCTCCTTTTTGTTGCTGCCATGAAGCTGAGATGCAGAAAATGGGGAGACAGAGGCGTCCAGCTGTGACCTTTGCTGAGATGGACACCTAAATTCATTTGTCTCATGGCCATGGTCCCTCCTTGTGTCAGCACAAGGAGAGCAAAGAGGGAGCCAGGAAGTGTCCCCCTGTCCTTTTGATGTGCTGCTGATGCTTTGGGCTGTTGAGTGTTACTTTAGGTCTTTGCTTTTTTAGGTCTTATATGAGGAAATCATGAACTCCCTTTCTTGAGAAGGGATGATATTTCCCTTAATTTAAACAGCTTTGAGCAAACAAGTACCAATTTGGATGAACTTTCCCATTTAATATTTATGTGATTTATGCTTCCAAGCAACCCTTCTGCTCTCCTGTTTATATGCCCTCCAAGCTCATTTTTTAACTACAGTTAATCACACAGAAGCAAAACATAACTCACAGGGAGAGGATGATGGCCAGCTTTATAACTGGGGCTACTGTATTGGATGTCAGCTCTGCTGCTAAAAATAACCACCCTGGGACAGGTGCCTTCCCTGGACAGCAAAATTAATACCACTTTTTAAAATCCTGGCTAGCAGAAGCCTTGGAAGGGAAGAAACCCTTTAGCATTTGGGGAGGGAAGGATTTGTATTCCCAGTCCAGGAACTGAGAGCTGCTTGTTTGAAATACTGACAGACAAACTGGCTGGACATGAAGCAAACAGCAGAGGCTCAGAGCACTTTGCATTCTTACTCCTGTCAAAATTTAGGTTGGGAAATGTTAGGCTGAGCAATTTCTAATCTGTTAATGCTGTTGTTTGCTGTACAGTAAAAGGAAGTCCATCTGTAGCTCCAAAACACAGCTCAGTGATAGGCAGGTGGGAACCAGAATAGAGGAAGAAGTAGGAAAAATGCTTTGTGCCATGTTTCTTTCTCTGCACAGAAAATATTTCGAGCTCCTCCAGATGGAAAACATCCAGCCCAACTCAAGTTTTGATACTGATGGTCCCTTCACCAAATACCAACCTATCAGTGTCCAAATTCACCAGGCAAACCCACAGACCAGCAGTTCTGGGGCCAGGGTGAGACCTGCACCTTCAGGGAACAAGGAAGAAATAAAAGGAGAAAGGTGAGAGAAGGAGTTTGTGAGCAATTGAGGCAGATGGACAGGGCACTGTCTGTGCAACCCATCTGCAGTCGGGATTCACTCGATTAAATGCACTCAATGTTTTAGCAATGGTGTTGGCAATATTTAATAAATGTGTTTAACTGCATTGGCAGGTCCCAGCAAGCCAGGGAAGAGGGGAACTGAGGGCTGGCCATGGCTGGCCAAGGGTTTTTGTTTCTGTTTCTGGGATGTTACACACAACAGCTCAGCTGGAGCGGGCAGCAGTGTCCCTGCAGAGCAGAGCTGGGCTTACAGGATTGCTCTGGGGGTGCAAGTGAGCCTGCAAAACCCACAGCTGCTACAGAGGAGTCAGGGAATTACAGACATGATTTCTGTCCTTCCTCTATAAATGCAAAGTTCTGCTTAATATCACATTGGTTTCTGGATTGTTTTTTAATTATTATTCTCCAGTGGGATGAGGAGCCTTCCCAGGTGGCAGGGTATGAGTATCCCCGGAGCCTTGTCAAGCCCATGAGGGAGTGAACAAGCAGCTTCAGCAAACAGAAACGATCAGGTTTCTCACACCTCCCAGAGACAGCCCAGCTATGTGGGGCAGCACTTCCCTCCACCTGCACTGCCAGGCTGTGGGAGAAGGGAAGGGAACAACCCAGCTCCAGCCTCATCCCCAAACACTCATTTGCTCCTCATTCTTGACAGAAGTGTCCTTTGCTCCTCTCAGGTGCTAAACCAAATCCAACTGGATTTTCAGGGTTCAGCTGCTCCCAAGCCCCTCACCCACTGTTGGTAGTGCAGGGAATGCTGGTTCATGGGTCTGGGAGAGCCAGCAGGAATTATAACATCTAGAATGATTTCCACATGCTTTGTGCCAAATTATTCACACCTTGTTCTTCCTTTTTACAACACCAGGGAAAAAAAAAAAATCTGATCAATTAGTTCTAAATTCTCATTTTCTTCCAGGGCATGGGAGAGGAGAGGATACCTCTGCTCAACACCCAAGAGGATACAGAGAATTTTTTTCCTGTGGTTGAGTCCTAGGGCCAAACACATCATCTGGAAAGATACAGTTTTTTTACAGACTGTCATTTTCTAGCAATTATAATTTCACACACATTTACCTAAGGACAATTCTGAAAAACAAGAAAAGTGTCAAGTAAACAAATGGTATTGCTGCCTTTCCTTGAAAAACATTGTAGATGCTTTTCAGAAAGCAAATACATTAAAAAGCAGGAAAATCATTTAAAATAAGAATGTATCTCTTCAAAAAGAGACACCATTTCAGATACAGATGTAAGAAGTAAATTACAGAGTGCCAAGTGCAGGAAAGTCCCCCATTTCTTTGTAGTATGTAATTAATGGAAAAAGCTTACTCAGATTGCCACAAACCACTGGAGAGGGTTCAATATATAGTTGACAATGTCAATATTTCTGTTCAGCCTAGGTATTCTATAATTTTTATTCAATATTGAAACTTTTAAACATGAGTTCACTCCCATATGTGATTAAACACCATCAGGTTTTCCAGTGCCAACTCTGCACAAAGGACAAGGTTTCAGTTTGAAGCCATTCCCCCTTGTCCAGCCTGTCACTTCATGTCTTTGCAAATTGTCCCTCACCAGTAGGACATGAGGATCTTTTGAACTGAGAGAAGATTTAACTGGATATTAGGAAAAAATCCTTCCCTGTGAGGGTGGGGAGGCCCTGGCACAGGGTGCCCAGCACAGCTGGATCCCTGCAAGTGTCCAAGGCCAGCTTGGATGGGGCTTGGAGCAGCCTGGGATAGTGGAAGGTGTCCCAGCCCATGGCAGGGGGTGGGATGATATCGGCTGTAAGGTCCCTTCCAACCCAAACCATTCCATGATTCTATGATTTATGCCACCCTTGTGACCACTTTGAAACTCCTTCTTACACAGCAGAGATGTCTTAGTCTTTCTGAGCAGATCACCTGGGTTTATGGCTGATGACAACAACGTGAATAGAAAGCAGAAAATGAAGCCAGAATGATTGACAGCTGTATTTTCATTTATTCTGCATTATCCAATCAGCACTAATTGTTACCTGTTTTAATAGGATATAGTTTTATTGGTATTTTGACCCAGGATCTTGATTTGTGCTGCTCCAAATTAGGTCACCTAAAGGAATCCAGCACGTGTGCAAGAGTCCAGGTCACAGAGCTATTTGTGGAATGGATACTGTACAGTCTTTGTGAGTGCATGATATATGAACTGTATGTATTACCTTGATAAATTGTTTTTAAATATTTCCTCCTTTTTATTAATTGAAGAGGAAACTCATGCATCAATGACATTTTTATGCTGGTTTACACATAAATTATTTCCCTGTGATGTTCATTTTTATTATTATTGCCGATATTATAGCAAATGCATTTTTTTTGCCTTGTAAACAAGATTTTGCTTACAGCTAAATGAAAAGAAGAGAAGTTAATCACGTTGAAATAATAGGTTTAAAAAGGTAATTCAGTAATGTTTGGCTGCTGTTTAATCTTCCCCAATAGAAGCCATGCTGAGAGAAATGACAGAAATTCTGCTTTTGTAATTAAACTGTATTCATCACTGGCAGGGCAGCTGAAGGAGAGCTGAAATAATGCAGTGCCTGCTGACTCCTGGCAGAGCCTTCCAAGCAGGGACTTCAAGGTTTGTTAAGTGACAGTGGTGGCTGCAAACCTTGAAAATGAAGAGCATCATCACAGCTTCCAGTGTAGGAACTTGACATTGTGGGTCTTTTTTGCAGGAGGGTGTGAAGCTTTTTCTGAGTCCATCAGAAAAGGGCCCTCTGAAAAAAGCACCCATCTCTCTGCAGAGGAGTGGAAACTATCACCCAAGATATATCCAGGGGCCTTTTTCCCATGAGAGCCCAATGTTTCTCTGAATCTGAACCCTAATCAACCACTCATATCCATCATCTCCACTTCCAGGTCTGACTGCTCCTCCTTAACACTTCTGAAAGAAATCCAGCACTGGACAGGACCTGGGAGTCCAAATTCCACAGGGAGCAGTGGAAAACTCAGACAGCTTTGAAACTGGGCCACCCTTGCCATAAGTCAGCTTCACAGTCTCCCCATGCCTGAGTAAGTCAGTAGATCTCAGCAGGTCAGAAGCCCAGCAGATTTTTTGCATTTGTTCCTGGGTTTGCTTTCTGCTCAGCAGCTGAACAGTCAAATGGTATTTTGTATGTGAGCTCTGAACAAAAGTTACATTTCCCCTTTTTGCCCTCTGTAGCCTGAACCTCCAGCAAACTTCTCCCTGCAGCTCTGGAAAATATAAACAATCCTTTTGCTGTTGGAAGGCAGACGTGACCAAGCTTTGATTTGTGATTTTCTAGGGAAGAACTGCATCATCCCTCAATGAGAAGATCTGTATTCTGGAGTGGCAGAAGCAGGTCAGTCTCAAACAGCATCTAATTAGGCAGATTTCTGTTGTTTAGCCAAGCAGATGTATCCATCACTGAACATTAGATGCTGCATCATCCACTTATAACAGCTTCCACCTCCTTAAAAATGCAGAAATAGGAAATCTCCTTTGCTTCTTGGCTGGTGCTTTGACCCATGCAGTAGCAATAACTTCCAAGGTATCAGTAAGAAAATTAATCAAGTAGCTGGGAATGAGCTCAGTGGTCTCCCAGCTTTGGGATCTGTGTTTGAAGCATTTCCTAACAAAAGGGAAGCAATAAAAATATTTGATCCTTTCCTGAGGCAGTTTTTAATTCTCTCCTACCCTCTCTAAGGTCAGGTGAAATTTTTCTCAAGGAGTTTAAAAGGTGATCAAGCATAAACTGATGGAACGAGAACTCTCCTCAAACAAAGCTGCTCTGGGACTCATTGGCCTCTGCACTGTTTGCCTAATACACAAAAACTTCTTTCCAAATAAAATGCTTACTTTCCAACTCATTTTTTTTTTTGTGAAAAGTCTGATTTTTCTATTAAAGAATTTTCTGCTTTTCCATTTTTATAAAAATGAAAAACAAAAGTTTATTTTTCCCATTGGTTCAAAGGGACTGTCTGGATTGAGCACCTGCAGTGCATCCTTACCTAAAAGTATCAGCATCAGCCCCATAACTGGTTTGAGAATCACCTGAACTCAGTGCATAAGGAGATTCTTTTTAACATAGTGCTGTGTATTACTAAGTTTTTAGAAAGTTATGAAGATTTTTTACAGAGGAATATTTGCAAGTTTCAGATGGCTGGCAGATGTGTTAAAGAACATATGATTTAAATAGAGAACCTTTCATTTTATTGCTGAAACACTAATAAGAGTGCACTTTAATATGCCTTAATGTGTTACTCCTTAATTGACAGCAGATGTTTCCTGAACAGCACTTTTTAAAAGACGTGCCACACTTCAAAACAAGCAGAAATAAAGCCTTACTGTACATACAAGAGCTTCCAAAAACAACGCCTCCCTTTGCCAATAATTGTTTTTAAAAACAGCATTCTGGATTATTTGAAAATCAATATTAAGTCCCACGGAATATGTCAGAGTAAATCTCATGTTATTTCAACAGAACCTTAACACAGCCTGTGTTCAAGGTCTCCTTTTGCTTTCCTCCAAAATGGGAAGCATCACCCAGCCTTCAATTCTGGATCAGAAGAGAATGGAAAAATCCATCCTCTCAATGGGAAGCCAAGTGTCCACATACCTGGTCAGACAGAGAAAACTTCCAGCAGAACCAGTGCACTTCACCCAAGGATCATGACAATTATTTTTATGCTTGTGTGTAAAATATTCCAAAATTTGGAGCCTCCTCATGCCCTGTCTGCAGGTGTGACACCAAGGAGAGAGGAGAGGCTGCTCCTTTAGCCTGGGGAGTCCACAAGGCCAGGCTGCAAATGGCAAGGGATTGGCAGCCAGGTGAGCAGGACTGCAAGCACTTCTGTCATCACAGGCTAGAAAAGGAGGGGGGTTTCCCTCATTGTCTTGCCAAACTCTTGCTCCAACTCCAGAGCAAAGCAGCCTTCTCAAGGTATATCAGAGACCTTCACAGGGATGGAGTTTTCATCATTCTCAATATGGTCCCAAGTACTGAAAATTTGTAAATCTGTTCATTACTGAAAATGGGTATGATTACAAAGGGCTAGAGAGGGCTCAAGTTATGTGAGAAAAGAGAAGAAAGAACAATAATGCAGCCCCTTCTCCTACCAAAGTCTCTTGGCAGACTAGACCATGCTTTGGAATGCAGATCTGGTCTCAGAAATGATGTCCTGCCCAGTGCTGCTGTCACTGGTGTCACTGCAGACCCTTCAGCAGGTCCTGTGTGACCCAGGACAGGGCACAATCAACATGGGCATCGGCTCTGAAGAGCTTAACTTCAAACCTTCTCAGGCTAAAGGAGGGGTTAATCTGAAATCAACTTAATTTATTTCTTCTTCCCCTTCCTTTGAAAGGTTAATAACAGTTTTCTTTCTTTAGCCTTAATTTTGAGAATATTTCCACTGTGTGTTGTTGCAGGACAAGTCTAGTGTTGCAAAGCAAACACCACGGTGCCAAATCCAAGAGAGATGAGCCTGGGGCTGGGCAGGGCAGGTGCTGCCTCGGGGACCCACAAGCTCCAGGCAGGTGCTGGTGTTGGGGTGAGAAAGGTCACACATTTGGATCCACAGACCTAATGGCTGCAAAGGCAATAAATACCAAAAATAACCAGCAGCACAAGGCAAGCAAGAAAAGCAAGAAAAAACATAGAACTTTATTATCTTCACGAAAGGATATGGATGGACATAATGAAATTATTGACGGGGAGAGATCAGAGGGTGACCATCCTTTGTAACCACAGGATCAGGCTTACCAACCTCAGGAGGCCTGGGAAAATGAGACTCCCAGGATTTACTGCTCTGCCCCCCAAACCCACCCAGAAGCAGCCCCCAAAGCCCCCATCCCTGAGCGGGGCTGTTTGATGTGAGTGTGATGCTCCCACGCTGGGCTCCCAAACCCCGCTGCGACCTGTGGCAACAAATGACAGAATCTTTAAATACAGCCAAGCTGTGGTCAGTGTTTATTTATTTTTATTATATAAACAACCCATCACTTTAGGTTATTACAGTTTAGCTTGAAAAGCATTTGATCATTTAAAATGACTTTCTGTTATAAAATCTTTTATTTAAAAAAAAAGCAACTTGTTAAAATACTAAGTAATTGACAGTGCTTTTTGTTATCCTGCTTATAAAATACAAATCATAGGGCAATAAATATTATTCATTTAGGGCTGATGCAAACCAAATGTTTTCTTCCTTAAAATACCCATAAAAGTGAAGTTTTATCTTCCATCTGGCAATGCCTCTTATGCCAAAATGTTCTGAGTGGAATTGCATTAATAAGAAGACATCAAGAGAAATATGTTACTTGTATCCTTTAATATGCCTTTGTAAACTGAGATACACGTTGGCCTTCTATCAATAAGCATCTCTACCTGTGGGGTTTGAGAAGGATTAATAGAGAAGAACCATTATAGGATGAAAGGACAGAGCATGCTGGGAGAAAAATGAAAATCAAACATCCACCAGTGCATACACTTCCTTCCAGGATAATATTTAGATTTTATTTTATTTTCTTAATTTAAATATATATATATAAAAAAATAAAACATTTAAGCTGGTTTTAGATAGCACACATCTGTACTGCAATAAGGCCATTTTCAAAAGTACAGCTCTCAGTGGGATATTTATTTAATTCGTATTGGTTTTGGACCTCAGCCTATAATGAGAAAAGATATGGGCACATGCTAGAGACGGTGGCTGCAACTGGGACTTTTTTGAACATTAAAGTAGAAAAAGCCTTTGCATGTAGGAAGGGTTTAGTGAAAATTCAATAACTTTTGCTTCAGACACTGTGCTTCAGAGCACTAATAAGGGCAAGAGAGAACTGATGCAGCCACTGAATTCCTGACCAAGCTGCCTGGAAAATGCCAACCAGATCTGGCAGCATTCCCCAGCCTTTCCCTCTTTGGACACTTTTCACCTTTCTGTTCAAATTTGATTTTGAAACCAGTTTCCAATCCCCTGCATTAGTCACATCTGAGCTGTGCAGGGATGGTCTCTGTGGGTGTGTCTGACTCCCCACATCCCTTTCTACGCTGGTCAAAGAGGTGTTTAAGGCATTGCCTTCCCAAACTGAGTTAAAACTGCTGCTGCAACCACTGGTGCCTTGGCAGCCTCCCTGAGTGCAAGCACAGCATCACAACCTGCCCATTGCACAAACACTGGTGGCCTTGCACCAGATTCAGAGGTTCTGAGAGAGTTTTAGCACAGGGGAGGAGCAGAAGGCTTTCCCCAGGAGGCTGGAGCTTGGCAGGGTCTCTGGGCAATCCTTGGGGCAGCTGAGAGTTGCTCTGTCAGTCCTGCTGCTGCACAAACCAGAACCAGACAAGACGCAGGGAAATGCTCCTCATCCAGACATTGTACATCATTTCCTGGCTGCTCTATTGTAAATCTTACCCATTTTTCTGCACCTTAGGGCCCAATTCAATGACTAAAATTGATTTTTGGTACTTCAGTGGCCATGTGTGGGAACCAGACGTATTATTTTTTTATTGAATACAACCCTTAGAGCACTGGCTCACAAGCTCTCTTCAGTACACTATAATAAAGTAATACCAACATTTCCCAGCTCTCCATAACTTCATTACTCTGCGTCTCTTTGGGACACTTTCCTCTCCTACCCAGACTCTTTCATGGATGGTGGGTTTTTCCTTCAATTCTGAGAGCTTCTCCCTTTTCCCTCTGTGTGTGCCTGTGAGCTGACACACGTGTGCACACTCCCTTACATGTGCTCAGCATTATCTGCCAGGTTCTGCCAAGGAAACAGCACATCCACGTCCCTCTCAGAAAAATGCACCTGACTTTCGAGGGATTGTTTGCATTACAGCAGGATCAGGACCAGCCTGCAGACCCAGAAGTGTGGATGGAAACAATTTCCCCACGCAGGAATCTCAGCTGACATGCAGCTGCCAAGCTCTGCGTTCCCTTCATTTATGTTTTCCCTGAAACCACAAAAAGTCCCTAAAGTCAACATGAAACTCCCAAGGAAAAGGTGCATAGAGGTAACATCCCATTGAGAGCACCAGCTGAGGGGGCCACCAGCAGCTCCTGTGCTTTACCTCGAGGTGTCTCCTGCATCCCTGACTTTGCACATCTCCCTCACCTGGGACAGAGGGTTTCCCTTCTCCATTTGTGCAATCCCAGGCACGACTGTGCTCAGAGCTGTTGGAGCTCTCCTGCACTCCAGGTGTGCAGTCACAACAAACAGCAACCTGTCCCTCTTGTGATATCCTTAACTGTACTTCTCTCTCTTTCCTGCTGCATCTTCAAAGACCACTGGGATGAACATCCAGATAGGCTGCTGTAAACTCCTGCCTAAAACGAAAGTGCTGGGAAAGCCGTAAAGTTATAGCTGGAAATCTGCTAGAAATTATTTAGAGTTTGATTATCCAACCTGTTCAGCCCTTTCCTCCCTCCCCAGCACTATTGAAATCAATGGGCATTTTCTGAAAATCAAACCTGGGTTAACGACGAAGGGTTTTTAAAGCAGTGGAAGCAGTGATTACTGGGGCAGGAGGAAATCTCCTGCAGGTATTAGTCTTACAGCACGGCGTGCCAAAGGTTACCGTGGCGCCCGTGGTGTGGAACGATGATGAAATACTCTGGGAAAAGCAAGTCCCCCAGCTCGAGGGGATGCATTTGGTGGTCATGGCTATGCACCACTTGTGATCAATGGGTGTAAAGTCAGGGTCAGGGCTGCAGCAGCCGGAGATGCTGGTGCTTTGCTATCTCGCCAGGCCCCAACCAGGGGGCTGAGTTTCCACAATTCATTTATCATAAACCAGCAATTTGCAAATGTTAGCACTTTTCCCACACATCATGAGCCCTGATGGACTTTAATAAAGGGGAGAGCTAGAGAGAGAGAGAGAGAAGAGGGAGGGGGAAGAGAGAGAGAGAGAGAAAAAAACCTACATAATTAACTAAAGTTCTTAGAATGGCTTTAATTGTGAAATGTTACCTTTTTGGAAGTAATTGCTGTACAGGTTTTCATTTGTTTTCTAGTTTCTGGTTTTTTACACTAGTTTCACTCCAGTTAATTAGCCAGTTGTCTCTGTTGGTGGGGTTTTGCACCTCTCTCTTTTACCCTTATGGCTGTACAGGAAAGATTTTCCAGTTTGTTTGACTCAGGTGATCATTAAAATTTGATTACCTGCATTAATTTGGTTCCTGCACTGCTTTTAAGTGAAAGGCCTCTAAAGGGAAGGGATAACAAAGAAGAATAAATTGTAAACAAAGCTTGAAAATACATGAGAGTGAGAATGTGCAAAGCTGTGCAGATTCTGAGAGAGATGCTCATCAGAGTCCCTGGCAGGTATCAGCAGACAGGTTTGACACCTCTGAGCTCTGAGGAAGTCCTGCTCTGGGTCTGGCCTGTCTCCAGTCTATAAATCAGTAATGTGGCTGAAAGAACGAAATCTGTAGATAGAAGAAGGAATAAGACTTGGCACTTTTCACTAATATCAATGATAGCTTCACTTTAACATGATTTTCCAGGCGTCTTTTTTCCCCAGGTTCGTATACTTCTTCCCAGAGTGAACAATAACACAGATTTCCATGACAGGGATAAAACATTCAGAGCTGTGATTATCAGTTTTACTCCTACTGTTTCAGGAGGAAGTTATTCCTCTCATTGTGGGAAAAAAATTGCAGCTCTTCTGCCTGTAGGTGAAATGATGGAACAGACCTAGATGGTGTGTGTTTACTTGAATGTTTTAGGTAAAGCTGATCCTGCTTTGGAACAGAAGCATCAGCTGGCTACTCATCCTCTGTGTCCTCTTGCTGATCAATTTACTGAGCTCTGCTTTGAATGGCTCTCTGGAAGGGCTCTGAGCAGTAGGTGGTGGCACTC
Source organism: Polioptila caerulea (assembly GCA_013397295.1). NCBI lineage: Eukaryota > Metazoa > Chordata > Aves > Passeriformes > Certhiidae > Polioptila > Polioptila caerulea. Next base: position 130,009 of record VYXF01003110.1, on the reverse strand, counting down.
AGGGAGCATTGATGGCTGGGTTAGGCCAGCAGTCCCATGAAATGACACTGCCTTGCTGCAGCCATCAGTACTAGGTGAAGGGGACAGCTTTTGTTGGCCTTGGGCTCTTTGGTGGCCTGGCTGAGCAGAAGTGGGGAGCTGTGGGCTTGCACACTTCACAATCCCCAGCAAAAAGGGACTTGTGGTGAAACCTGACCAGTTTGTCACCTTTTTCACCTGCAATTCAATCCTGGTATCATAAATCTCAGAAAAGGTCTCATCAGGGTCCTTCTGTAGTGTGCTTAAACATTCTTCCCAAGAAAATACAGCAGTAGGACTATTTTATCCCCTCATTTCCAAGCCTGCAGCACAGTTCATCCAGCCAGGCTCTGCAGCACGAGGGGCTCAGAGCAAACCCACCTTACAAAAAACAATCCCTGAGGTGTTGCTCAATTCCAAGCATCACCATGAGAAAACACCCCAAACCACAGAGACAGCAGATGAAACCTCAAAAACGGGCAAGACTGATGCTTTGTTGGGAATCCTTGGGGCTGCACGTCTCTCCCAGCCAAACCCCTTCTCCCGGCTGGTGCCCGGTGCTGGGGGCAGAGCTCCTCACGTGGTGCCATTAGCACTGGGCTGGAGCATCTTCCCCACCTCCTTCCAGCCCAGGCAATGGCCCGAGGTGGTGCTGGATGTGAAATGAGCCCCTCTCACAGAGTAGCTGAGCACTGCACATCTCTCAGTGCATCTTCCCTTTAACACATCTCGTTTTTTCCTCCCTTTTCATGACCTGCTGCCAAAATCTCTCAGCTAATGTTTCTGCCACCATGGATGCCATGCAAGAAAAGTGTCTTTGTTAACACATTTAGGGCCTGCTTTTAATTTCTACAGTATTCCCTTTAATAACAATGTCTAATTAAAACATCTGTTAAAAAGTCTGTAACATTAACTTTACAGGGAGAATTTAATAGAATTATATTTGAATTGCAGCCATTTAACGGGTTTCCTAATTAGGCTGTAGAGTTTTTATTTTTTTTAACAAAAACATTACACAAATTAAAATCAGGCCCAGTTTTTTATTATTATTATTACAACACAGAGTGTGGTCAAAGAAAGGCAGGCAGTATGTGATGGTGTGTGAAGGGTGAAAAAACTCAATGCAGCAGCCAGGGACTGAAACACTAAAATGCATAAAATGAAACAAATAAGAGATGATGTTTGAAAGAGGGAGGGGACAAACAGGGGAAAATTCTCTGGCCTTTTATTTGCACAGTTTATTTTCAAATGGATCCCTGTGAGTATCTCAGCATTTATCTGCCCCCATTCCCTTTCTATTTTTCCCAGGTTTCACTTGTTTGGGTCTTGTCTTAATCTGGGATGAAAGAGGGAAGAAATCTTGAAAAAAAATTATTTATGCCAGGTTTGTGTTTGTCTGCATTTCAGAAGCTTGGATAGGTTTGTTACTAGGCAGAGGTTTTCTGCAGCTCATTTAGTAAAGCTGAGCTTTTTCTGTAAAATTTTTCACCCATTGACTGATTGACTGGCACCACTTACAGAAATATGGAACCTCCAGCTCTTTCAGGAGAAGCTGTGTTCTGGCCTTTTAAAGGCAGGATTTGACAAATATGTTTTAAATACAAGAAACCACAGACAAAAATTTTAGTTGGAGAGAAAACAGATCTTCCTGTTCACATGAAAACATCTACTGTTCATTATTAACCTGTTCTAAACCAAAAGGAAAACTAACAGGAAAAAAAATATCAGATCTAGTGCATTAAGAAATACAGGAACTCTTTTCAAATCATGCATTGCAACCCTCAATTTGACCACACCAGGATAAGGCATCTCACAACAGAAACTGTATGATTTTCATAAAAGAGTGGTGATTTTCCAGTGGGACGGGGTCATTTTTTGTTCAGAATGAGATGCAAGAAAACAACAGTGTTTCACTCTTCAACATTAATATTTCATGTGGCTCTCAACAAGATGCTAAAGTTAGTGCCTGTACAAACATCTTGGGTGAAACCCTGGCCTCTGAGTTGTCAGTGATAAAACTCTTACTGACTTCAGAAAGGCCAGGACTTCATCTTTTGTCTTTAAATTGAACTTACAGTTGTAGTGAGCACTGGCAAGGGAAAACCCACTTCAAAGGAAGGCTCTGACAGTTGGACACTTATCTCCCACTGATCTAAACTATCAAAATCTCTTTTTGTTTCCCAAGCGAGCCTGGAAATCCCATTGAGAGCAAGTTCATCAAAATAGTTCTTTTGTTCTTCTAATTTACAGCAAATCCAATCAAGAACACTACTTCCCTCAAGGAATTTTCAGTACAGCACAGGCCAACCTCAGACACAAAGGGCAGGTTTAGTAGGAAAAAAATAACAACAAAATGTTCACAATAAAGAATAAGAAATGCATTAGCATTCTTCTGAGACCCAGGACACTGGTGAGGCCTTTGATCTCCTCTGCTCTGCCATACTGCATTGCTTTTGTGGCTTTTGGACTTGTAACATAAGTCAAAGTCTGTTTGTGTCTGGTGGAAACCATCTGGACTCTTCTAGCCCAAATATCTATTCTTTAGTGGCTGTGAGGGGCCTCTCCTCATAACCAAATTATCTGTTTCAGGCCTATATTTCTTCAGCCCACCATTCTGCACATTCTTTCTTTTCAAGGAAAGAAGCTGACCCCAACTCAAACATAAATACCAGATCCAGTGTCCAGGGGATGGATTCCATTCCCTACACTCACAGAAAACAACCACCCAGCTCTTACAATATCTTACAAAGCTCCTCAGAGCACGTCCTCCAAAATGCCTCTCTTCACGAGGAAGGGACTTCATACAGTGACTTGTAGGGTGCTTCCCACACCCTACAAACCACAAACATTTATGGTCACCAGCACTCTGCAAATATCTGTCCAAGAATGAGCTGCAGGGAGCTTTGCAGGACAAAGTTGCACACAGGAATTATCACAGGACTGTGGTCAGTGTGTTTTCTGTGTACTTGGAGCCTCAGGGAATAAAGTTGTTTTGGAACAAATCCTCAAATCTGCTTGGGTGTTGGTGGAGAGAGGGCATTTTGGTAGTTTCGAATGGCATTACACATTTGTGGAGTGGAAATTACAGTTCAGTGTGTGGGCATACTTGATTGGACAATCTTTCAGTTGATGGGTTCTTCTGTTCAATTACTATTAAAATTCATCAAATGGAACAGAGTGGTTTTAATGCCCGTAATTGTTGTACAAAATGCTCTGTAATTGGTCTTACAAATGAAGCTGAAGAGCAAGATCAAACTCCATTGAAAATGAATCTGTCTTTCCACTGAAGAGTTCAAGAGTCACTTCGAAAATCCATTTCACGGGGAAGTGTTTAGCCAATTCCAATTCTGGTTCGTTTTGTGTGGCAGTTTTTATTTGCTTATTTTGGCCTCTCATATGCAAATGAATCTGCCAACTCTTGAACTTGGTTCCACGTGCTCTCCTCACTTGTTAATCCAGTGCTGCAGTCAGGCAGCAGTAGGCAAACTTCAAATCTTTTCAGGTGCATTTTTGGGTGAAATGGGAAGTCTGGCACTTGGGCAATGTGAGGTGAGTAGCTGGCAGGCCTGTGCTGTGCTGCCTCTGTTTCAGCAAGCCTTGCCAACCTGTTCCTAGTGGGTTTTTATGGATGGGAAGGAGTGTTTTTCACCCCTCACAGATGAAAGGAGAGGGAATCTGAGACGTGTGAATAAACAGAAAGTCAGAAATTCTTACACCACTTTTGCCACTAAAAGCAACATAACCTGGAACTACACTGTGGGAAAGCAAGAAGGACATTTGGGACATTGGTTTTATTTGGTGCCCCACAAAGAATTCATTTGCTCAGAGATAATCCTACATTTTCACCTGGAAGCCTCCCTGAACATCAAGCGCTCTTCCCAAAACACAGCACGGGTGTGATGAGGGGCTGGAGCAGCCAAAGCACCTGGACACTCATTCAGGCCCTTCCTGACCTGCCTGTCCTCGTGTCCAGCACTTGGAGTGTGTTTGTGCCTCCTGCCATCAGGGTAGATCCTGGCACAGGGTGCCCAGAGGAGCTGAGGCTGCCCCTGGATCCCTGGCAGTGTCCAAGGCCAGGTTGGACTGGGCTTGGAGCAAAGAGGTTTAGTGGAAGGTGTCCCTGCCCGTGTGGCAAGGACTGGAACAAGATGATCTGTAAGGTCATCCCAGCCCAAACCAAACCATTCTATGATCCATGATTCCATGACGGAACACGATGGATTTAACCACTGGACCCAGCATGTCACAAGCTGATATTTAATTCTGTCTTTCACCTTGTAAAGACTCCAGACTAAATCCTCTCTCTGGCCCCTCTTCCACCTTCTTCTTCTACCCCTTGCCTCAGCCAAAATTTCCCTGGTTTTCACTATCGATTCTGGAAAACACAGCTTACTGTTCATGCTGCTTCTGTCAGTTCTTTTCTGCTTTGTCTACTCTCAAAGAATTAAAAAGAGGGCTCAGAGGGGATCACTCCTCTTTGTATAGCAAGTGGAGAGCAATCTGTGGCACCTCTCCATGGAATGGAGTGATGGCTGTGGAAGAAGGGCAAATCAGAACTGAAACTGGGAGGGGGAAAAAAAAAAAAAAAAGAGAGAGAGAGAGAAAACTACACACTGCTGTCCCAAATCCATTTAAAAAACACAAATCCTCTCTATGCTCCTGACTTGTTACCAGGGCATGTTATTCACACTCACTCACACTGACTCTGTCATTATTAATCTGCTGAGGGTGTGTGTGACAGGAGTTCAGCCCAGCAGCTCCTGGGGATAACAGAGGAGCTGTACAGGAGCACCGTGAGTGTGCGAGCTCCCCTCCGTGCCTGCAAGCAGGTAGCAGGGGTAAAACAACCAGCCCTAATTAAACTGCAAGTGCAAAGAAATAGAGCAGAATTTCAGATTACATCCAACAAAATTAAGAAAAGGTCATGGACAAGGCTTTATTTTTTAGAACCTACCAGCTCTGTTTATTAAATGTGATTGCTTTGTACACACTCAGCACTAATTGGAGAGCAGGTTATTTTGTATTTCAGTGGGGGTGGGTGACAAAATAGAATAGGGAAGGGTGAAGCACACTTCTAATGGTATCAGCTATGTCCTAAAACAGTCTGTTAGTCAGAATCCCGACCTTTTCCCAACCCAAGCCCTGAATAAAACATCTTGATTTTTTTGTCTGGAATTTTGTTGCTAATAAGCCATTCCACTGTGGTCTCAACCCCTGGAGCTGTTTCTGGAATGTGTTTGTGTGTGTGTATGTGTATGTACAGCCAGGGAAGGTCTGTGAAGCTGCAGGAAAGGCCCTAATTGCAGTTAAATCTGAGTGCCTCACCTTCCTCCACACGTATCCTTGCCTGTGTATGCTGAGGTGTTCAGGTGTGTGTTTTAGTTACCAGGTGAAACCAGAGTGAAACAAAGAAATTGCACTGTCAAGAGCAAGCAATTTAAAATTTCTGTATTATAGAAAAGGCACAGCAGAGATTTCTCTTTGGAGGGCATTTTGGGGAAGCTGGAAAGGTTTGGGTGGAAGAACCAGAGCCAAAGCCAAGTAGTGTCTGGGACCCTGCCTCACCTACAGAAGGAGAAAATAGGAGCAGAACTCTGAGAAACCCTGGGGGAAGTTAATCCTGCCTGTGCCTCACCTGCCCTTAACTCATTTCAGCAGGGCAGAAAGCAGAGCCCTGAGGGCCCTGGTTGCTTTTATCCCTGCCGACCCTGGGGTATTTTGTGCAGCTCAGCACTGGGTGTCAGCGGGTTTGATGAGAGACACCCACACACCCCCATTGTCAAACAACAGCGCCCTTTTATCTCCCTGCCCGGGATGGACATCCCTGGGGGGGCCACTTTGTCTTTTAGAGGGTCTCCTCGTCCCCCCTTCCTCTCCCTTAGCTTCCCCAAGCTGGAAAAGACAAAAACAACCTCAAAGCCTTGAAGCTGCGGGCGGGTGTAGGACAGGGCTGGCAGGAAAAATCAGAGCTGATCATTCGTGGGGTTGCCAGTGCTTGGAGTGCAGCATTCCCCAACCCTCACTGGCTGGGTCATGCCAAAAATTCTTCTCTTCAGCACAACTCTGCAGGGATCTGCTGGAGGAGCTGGGATAGGCTGAGGCCCATGGAGATGCCTTCAGGCTCATGATGCTGCCCTGCTGCCATGGGGTGGGGGTTCCTCACCCCACTCCATGGAAAACACTGCAGTGTTTGCCCAGATCCCAGTCTCATTCCAGAGAGGATTCTATTTAAGTTGCACAACTGAATGATAAGTGAATTGACAGCCAGAATTGGGAACTGGGACTTACAAAACATCCGGGAAAAACTTGTGTTTTCAGCCTGACATACTGAACATTTTTCCTTCTGAAAACCAAAATAATTCATTTCATTTCAGCCAGAAGTGTTGCATATTTTGGTGAGGAAAGCCACATATGTGTGGCAAGGGAGCTTCGTCATGAAAGGCATAACCTAACTAAATTCCAATTTTCTGTTGAAGCAACCATTTTGATTGCAGTTTTTACGTTGTAATAGCCATTTCTCCTAGTTCATTAAATCATGTGTCACTTTGTAGCCACAAATAGTTCAAAATCATATTTATTCATTAATTAAAATTATTCCTAGTTTTCTTCAGCAATTATTTGTTGCTAAGAAGAATCTGAGTATTTCTAGCCATGTCCCTGAATCAGCACTCAGAGAGCTGTTTTGGTCAGGCAGCATCACTTATTTTCTGTTTCTTGTGTAACTAAACAGCAAGAGAATTGCTTTAGCTGGCATCTGAAAGGATATTGCAGTTACCGGATGCAGACTCGTAAGTGAATTGCTGGTAACACAAATGAGGAGATGAATTGTTTTCCTTAGATCCAAATGCACCTTCGAAGTAAAAACAAAAACTGTGAACTGATTTGAGCCTATTTTAATGACAATAACAACAAAAGGAGGCAGACAATGGTCTTTAGCAAGAAGTTTGGGGGAAAACTGGGATTGCTAGAAATAGTTTCTAAGATCGATTTACTTGAATAATACTCTGGGACACAGAGAAGAGAGAGAGACAATGCCTGAAGAGAATAAATCAAATATCTTATGGCATTTCAGGCATTCTTTCCTTTCCTAGACATTGCTTTTAGTTTCCAGAAATATGAACAATTCCAGGCAAGCGGAGAATAGCCTGTTCATTTCCCCCCATGATGAATAGTGGCATGTTAGCCTGCTCATTTAATGACAGCTATATATAGTGTGTATAATAAATCAGACCCCAGGACACAAATGCCTTCTGTTTACCTTTGAAATACTCTTTTTTTTTTTTTTCCCTGAGAATTGTGATTGTTGTAGGAGTCTGATGAATCCACCTACATGTACGAGGATCTGAACAACAAATTACCAGAAACTTTTGGTTCATTGAAATCCCCCATCCTCCCAGGACTGCCTGATGTCCCAAGACTCCAGGGCCTCATATGACCAAAGTCTGCACAGGCTCTGGAAAATTAACTCAGCTCAGAGGGAATCTCAGTTTGAGCTTTGCATGAGAAGTCTCATTTTAATCAGGGATCTCAGTCAATTAGTCTGATTATTGCATTATAAACACTTGTCAACTTTTATAATATGTGCTTTTGAAATACGATGCCTGAACTCCTCAGCCCCAAAATAGCATATTCTTAACCTGAAGTACACTGTGACCTCCATGTACAGTAATTTACCAATCAGAGTTTATGTATACATATATTGTCATAGATATATATATATGTGTGTGTGTGTGTGTGTGTGTGCGCGCTGTCATTTGTTGGATGAAAATATCTGATGTTTAGAAAGTATCTGAGATATCTCACTTCTAAAAAAACCAAGAGATTCTTTTTCCATACAAATATTAACAATTTTATCTGGTCTGGAAGATGCACATCTCTCCTATCCTGAACCACCTCCCAGCAAGCTGGCACAGCATTAATACGACGATCTGATATTCCCACTTCCAAGATGAGAAATTCACAGATTGAATTCCCACTCTGGTTCCACCCCCAATGTATTGTTCTCCAGGGAAGAGAAGGAGCAATTTCTATTATTTTAGGAAAACTTTTCATGCAAAGAAGTGTAGTAAAAAGTATTGAGAATTGCTGAAAGACATACAGATTATGTATGTTTTTATAGCCGTGAAGTCACTCAAATGGCTTTGTCTCCATTTCCCTGTTTGGCATAGATCACTTATTGTGCATATGTTTTCAGATGGAAATGCTGAATTAGACTATGGTGAAATGGATAATGCAGCCCTAATGCTGGCATGAGCTAATAAGAAAACAGCAATGAATCCACTGCTGCAGATTGAAGTACATGCATTTCATATTATTACTCAAGGCTTGTCTCTCCGATTAGATGATTGCATAACCTTAATATTATAAATCTTGCATGATGTGAATTGTTCAGTTGTAACCATAATCAGTTTTTACTAAGGTGGCATTTCTGTCATCTTGTTAAACACAAACATTATATATGCTCTAGTCATAATTTTATAACAGTTGCTTTTAGCGGGTGACGGCTTTGTCAGTCAGGAGATGCTGTTTAGCTCAGATATGCAGTGCAAGTGCTTCAGATCCTCATAATGGCAGTATTTGCTTCAGAAAACATCGCTTTGTAGATCCTTTAATTTTCTGAGTGTAAATTTCCCTTCAGAAGAAATGCAAAAACTTGCAAGCTCTCAGACAGAGACCTCCAACAGCCACTTTTCAGATCTTCAGAGAACCGAGTTTATTTAATCAGGTGAAAATGGCTGTACACTCCACAGAAATCACGGCATGCTGCCGCAGGTCTTCGAATTCCCCTGCTCAGCTCTGAGCTCCCACTTGCTTTAGTCCAATTATTCACAAGTCCCAGCTCCCTGTGTGTAAATAAATTCCCCAAGGCCCAGCTTTATGGGGACCGTGCTGCCACCAGCGTTTAAGGGTTTAAGACCCACCGTATAAAGCTCAGCCAGATTCCCTTCTCCCATCAATTCACTGGGGATTTACACAAAAAGCTCACAACTGGGTGATAAATTTCAAGGCATATCGTGGGAAGAAGGGGGCATGGTCAGTGTGGTTGTGCTGCAACACCATCCTTCATGCAGAACCTGGGGATTGTTTAGTAGAATTTACCTCCTCAACAAATGTATTGGTTTAGTCAGATGCCCTGAAGAAAAAGGAAAACAAAAAAAAAAAGCTAAATCCTCGACGTCTTCTGGTAATGGGCACATTCCTATTTTTCCACTGTAGATCTTGTGTTGAGATAGTCCTTTACAGAGAGGAACATGTTGAAGAGATAAGGGCAACACGAGCACTTCCACATTTCCTCAGGTTTAGGAAACAGTGAGACTGCATAATCAGGGAATCAGGAGCATAAAACAAGAACTATCTCACCTCTCTAGCTCTACAATAAACCTAATAATGCCTATTGGTTATAGTAACAACAGAAATGGCCTCATACTCCATAATTTTATACTCAAAATTACACCTTAACTTTTAGGTAAAAACTAAGTTCAAATAGCTTTTATCAGGCAGCGTGTGGATGTGATTTTCTGGTAGAATGTAGAAAACAATCAATTGCAGTGGCCTGTTCTTTGGAGAATAAGAATCTTTTCTGTTTTCTGGTATGTTAAGCATCCCTGCAACAGAACTTGGCACGTTTGTTATCATGGAAAGCACAAGAGACAAAGAGAGTAGATTTAGATATAAGGGAGAAATTCTTCCCTGTGAGGGTGGGGAGGCCCTAGTTCAGGCTTCCCAGGGAAGCTGTGGCTGCCCCAACCCTGGAAATATTCAAGGCCATGTTGGACAGGACTTGGAGCACCCTGGTCTGGTGGGAGGTGTCCCTGCCCATGGCCAGGGGTGGAACTGGATGAGCTTTAAGATCCCTTCCAACCCAAACCATCCTGTGGTTCTATGACATGAATGTTTTCAGAGGTGAGCATTCTTGGTGAGAGGTAAAGGTAAGTGGGCAATACCAGGAGATTTGCCTGCTCCACACTCCTGTGGAGCAGAGCAGAGATGAGAAGAAGCCAGCCCAGCACCCCCTGAGCACTTGCAGCCTGACACAAGGCAGTGCCAATGAAATCTCACCCACACCCAGCGCTCCCAAGGAGTTCCCAAACCACTCGTGGGACTCTTTGTCTGGCAGCAGCTCCACCTGTGCTCCACCTGTATCTTGTGCTGTGGGAGGACTTGCAGAGCCTTGGGGGACAGTTATAAGGAATGGGTTTATTTTATGGTCCAGAAAGGGACCTGCAAAAGCCTTGTGTTCCTAAAGTCTCTGAAGCACAGGGCTAGCCCAGACCCAGAGCTTGATGTCCACACACGGGGGTTCATAGGCATCTGGGGGTCTTATTGTACAGGACTCCATGAAAGCAAGAGGGACATGGCTTGGGTGGAAACTTGTCCTGCAGGAAACCTCATCCAGTGATTATCCTCAGTGCTCTGCCAGCTGCTTTACAATGCTGAAATTGTGACACCAGAGAGGCTTTCTCACATGGTCGGGAGGGAAAAATAGTTTTTAATATCAGATTTTTAAAAAAAGAATGTATGGCCCCTATAAACTGTTAAACTTCACTTTATTGATCATAAATCTGTGTTTTGCTCAATGCAAAAGTTTTTCATCTTGCACAGAAAAATGCTGAAACAGCTACAAATGTCAAAAACACAAAGTTTTCTCTCCTGGACAATTTATATGGAAGTTATTGGATTTTTTTTGTTGTTTAAAAGCACTCTTACCACACTGTGCTGGCCCACTGGGTTAGGAGAAATTGTCTTTCATTGCCAAGCTTTGTTCCTGCCCTTCCCTGTTGGGAAGAGACCTGAAAAATAGAGCAAGGGTGTTAGCCTCTTCTCCATGCCACTAGGGACAGAAGGGCTGAATTGGATAAGAAACCCAAGCAGTGGGAATAAGACCTCAATAACAGCAGAGAAGGAGATATTCTGTGGCAAAGGCACTGCTAAAGTAGAACACAGGCAGTAAAAGTGCTGGGGCTTAGAGCAGAGAGACACCTCACACTGAGATTTACCCCAAGGTCCACACCCAAAGACAAAGGCTGTCAGAGCAGGATGGGCAGGCCAGGCCCCAGGGTGACATTTCTGGAGCTAATGTGGCCCTGGGGTGCATCCCCCTGCTCTGAGACCAAGGGCATGGTCCCACCAGTGTCCCAGCCTCCCTCTCTGCAAGAGGGTCGATGCACCTTGGGACCAAGAGATTAACAGCCCTGTCTTGGTATTAATGACCTGCAAAAGCTGTGAAGGTGCAGAGCAGGGCAAAGAAATCTTGATTTATTAATGGCAAAGCAGAAAACTGGAAGGAAAAAGTGGAAGAAAAAATTCCAGCCCAGCCAAGGGTGGTATAGAGACAGATTTACCCTGCTGTATCATGCATTTAAAATGGGTCATTTCAGCCAAGGCAGCTGTGTGTTAGCACATTGACTATATTTGCTATATTCTTTTAAAATATTACATCACATTCAGGAAGATGAAAAATAGGAAAAAGGATTCTTTTTTCTTTGTATCCAGCTGTCCAAATTACAAAAATTCTGCTTTTCTCTCATAACCTGGAAGCCTTCTTTTTTCTGCTTGTTCTCTATCACGTGGTACAACAGGTCTCTGCTCCACTACAGTGGTCAGCATCTCCCTGGAGATAATGGACTGGATCATCACCTGGATGCAATTCTTCCCTTTGGTCATAAATCATGATGGGAATACAGTAACCAAAAGCCATGAAATATGAAACCACATAAATAAAGGAAGGAAAGGACTGTGAATTGTCTGGGGAAATCTGTGCAAAGAAAGGGAGGAGGAGAGACTTGCACTGTTGGAGGAGCCACGACAAATATACATCCTGATTTTAAAGTCAAACTGTTGCTATAATTATTTAAGATTGGCCTTCTCCTGTGTCTCACAGGATGAGGCTTTGTTCTCCTTTCCATTAATTTCATGTGCTTTCTGTTCCTCTTGGGCTTGGCTTTTATTTCTGTGATTTTTCCACTTCCAATACTTCTGTCTACAAATACCCCTGTTATTTCATCATCCCCTCCAGTCCCCAGCTTCTGGACTGTTTCTTCTTCCTTTGCTCTGTTCTGTTAAAATCACATGATTTTTGTTACCAACCTGAGAACTCCAGACCTGAGTTCCTACAGGGAAAACACTGGTCAGGCAAGTCAACAACTTTAACTCTCATTCACATTCAAAAGGTGGGGTCCAAGCACATCTACATGTTTAATTAAATCAGAAATGTTAAATCCTCCTTCACAGCTGCCCAGCCCAAATATGATCAACTCTACAGTTTTGGAAACACAATGAGCAAAATTTAGCATATTGTCCTATTAGGAAGAAAAGTAAAAAGAAACTGAAAACAAAATATTAAAAAGTTTAAAAAAGGAGTCCTGAAATTTTACATGGGAATCCTTAATGCTAAAACTTTGCCTAAATTTGTAGGCAGCATTTCACCTTTTAGACTTATTCAAATCAAGGTGAGCAATCTATTGCTCTGCACCAATAGCTGGAGTAAATCTGCACATCCATTGCACTGTGGAAAGAGCTCTGTTTCCTCAGAATCATTGCAGACATACCATGTAGTGTTAAACACCCTGGGATTTATAATTTGAGCACGGTTATTTTATATATGTCAAAACCAGTGGCTGATCCTGCTGTCCTGAGGCTACTCCCATGTACTACAGCTTTTCACTTTTTCACCCAGCTGCTGGCTGCCACCACAGGTCCCCTTGTCCCTGAGAAACTCAATGTTTCACAGGGCTGAAGGACCCTAATTAAGAAAGATTAGTCCTATTGAAACATGCATGATACAATTTTTTAAACATATTTTATTTTCATTGGATTTTAGCTTCTCCTTACAGACACAGTTACATAGGTACTAATATTTAAGACTTGAGAAACTCCCACTTTTAGTGGTTGGTTGTTATGTTCCATTCAGGTTCCTCCTAATGAATTAAGGCATCAATGAGGATTTTTACCACTATTTTAATTTTATTTTCTATAATAAAACACATCCATCTGTTTGGTGATGGATGCATATTAGAAGACAGGATAAAATACACAGAATGTGGAGCTTTGGTTTGAACCATGTTTAAGTGGTACAGGTAGAATTGTGTTTCTTTTGGATCAGCTGCTTTTCTTCAGCTCTGCAGTGCAGTTAATAAACGCTGCAGACTGCTCTTTCAGAGCTTATAAACTTAGCAGAAATAAAAGGAACTAAGGGGTCTGACAACTGAGTGAAGCTTATAAATGCCACTGAAAGCCTTTGGGGCCCCAGCTCCTGGGGAATATATCAGAGCCCTGCAGGGTTTATAAATTCTGCCTATTTACGGGCAGGTTTCTCTCCTGACCGTAAAAACCATAGGTCAAAAAGCACTGCTAGATGGGGAACAGGAAGCCTAGATTTCAGCCAACTCCAGCTTCTTCTTTCACAAGCCTGTGCAGCTCATCAGCAAAGCTGTGGTCCCCGGCGCTGGATGCCACACCGAGCCCATCATGGGGAAAGCATCTGCAGCTCCTGACTCGATCCCCTGCAGATGTGAGCTCCTGGCTCCTGCTCAGGCTCTGCTTGCAAAGCTCTTCACACTTTACAACCTGGAGAACCCTGCCAGGTAGCTCGGATGGGAGCGTTTTGGGGCCAATGTTTTAGAAGTACGTAAGTTGGCTGAGCTGCTTCTCAGCAGAGGACAAGCAGGGCCAGCCCTTGGGGCTGTGTCACTGCTCACCTTGTGTCCTCCACGGTGTGAACAGGCTCCCAGGCCTCCAGGGCATAAATCAAAACTGATGTTTGCTCCTCCTTTCCAAACCCACCTAAGTCTCAGCTTCAAGGAGGCTCACGAACAGACAATTTTTTGTAGGAACCCAAAAAAGCCTTTCACCATTTCTGTGCCCCTGAGTGCTATAGGCAGGCATCCACCTAGCAGCAGAAGGAGGAAGCACCATGAGCACGTCAGATTCCCTCTCAGCATCCTGATCCCAGCTCCATTCTACCACACCCACTGTCTGACAAGCTGCTTTAATGGATGGGCACTGGCCTTCCGTGGAGGGGCTAAATGTAAAACTTCCCTACGCTTCTCTTGTCAAAGTTAAAAGCTTTTCACGTCTGTGTTAATGTTTCTTTTTTTTTTCTTTTCCCTCCTGTCTGCTGGCACCAATGACAAATACTACATCTTGCATTGAGTAACAGTATATTGAATGGCTGGCAGAGGCAGAATACGGCACCTGTGATTTATCTCCGGGAGTTTGGGTTGGATGACAGTGCTGGGAACAGACGGGGGCTCTGAGCTGTCACCTGATTACTAATTCTAGGATTTCTCCTCTGAGAGTGAGAAGGAGTGAGCTAGAATGAAGGGTACAAAAAGCAAATCAATAAACAGGTTAGTGTTTGCATCATTATTAACACTTGGGCTGTCAACACACCCATTGAAACTATCGCTCAGGGCAGCTCCAGATTTAATGGTCAGTGTAACAGATTTACTGTAAATGTTAGCTAAGGCAGAGCAGGAGGGGGGATCTCACTGACAAATAACAGAGATTTCAGAGGGATGCATGGAACCCTTTATGTGTGTGCATAAATAACGCCGGGATTGCCAGGCAGGGGCGGGGGCTTTCTGCAGCGTTTCTCCTGGCAGGGCTGTGGTGTGTCCCCGTGCTCCCCTTCCCTCCCCAGAGCCCCTGCCTCCCTCCTCTCACAGGCAGCAGCTGCACATCAATTAAATCAGCAAGGGAGTTTTGATCTTGGGAGCCCCACACAAACCCCTTAATAGCCTGGAGAAGGGAGGGGAAGGGAAGGATGGTGCTGCCATCTTCACACTAAATTAGCCGGTGATGAGAAAAAGCTTTAAATGAAGTTGGGTTTTATTGGTTTCACCCAGCTGATGGGCTCCTGCCTTTTTCCCCTCTCCACAGACAGTCAGCTTTGCAGAGGTTTCTTAGGAACACTCCTGGCATTGCCCCTTCCCTGCTGATCTGTCCTCACACTTTCCACTAGTAACACACAACCAAGCAGCTCTGAGATGTATAAATGAATGCACAATCAAGTGTCTCTGCTTAAATTACTGATGAAATGATAAATCTGCTGCAGAGTAAATTGGCTGAAGACGAATCTTTCCAAGCCCTGTCGGTGCTGCCACTTTTTCAAATGAAAGCCCTTATAAAGAAATTAAACAAGTTAAAATGAAAAAGTATCTAAATTCAAGTAGCTTTTGCAGGGGAGGGTTTCCCAGATTGCACTGTCATTTCGTGAAGATCCTTCTCCAGGAACGCTGCTGCTTTCCTTGCTTATTTTAAATGGTTCCCACATGCACATTTATTATAGTGCATCAATCCCCAGGTAACTGCCTCTGCTCACTGCTGCTGCCAGGAGAAGGACAGACCCAGAGGCTGAAACCTCAGAGTGTCAGATGTACCAGACACATGTAGCTGTCCCTGCCTCAAGGGCTGCTCACTGTGCTGGGGTGAGCTCACTGGAGGTTTGAGCTTAATGGCAAAATATAATATCCTGGAGCTGCACTGCTTTGATATTCCCAAATGACATCTTCATCTCCTGCCCTCCAGACAGACACCTCAGGAACTGCCTACTCAGTGCAACCTCAGGAAGTGTGGGTTTGTACAACAAGATAAATCCCCTGTGTTCCAGGCTTAAGGAATTCTTGCTGAGAATGCCCACCCCAGTGGAACTCTGGCTCCAGAGCATGGGCTCAGGACACAATGAAAGATGCTTGAAAGCTCCAAGCCATGTCCCAGCTACTGCAAAAGCCTCTCATAGGAAACTTCCACTCAGAGCATCTGGAGACCCAGCAGAGTCTGAGACCATTTGAGAGTCACATCTCTGCAGGGCACAGATCAGTCATGGAGCCCAGGGAGGGTGGGGAATTGGTCACTCAGGAGGTATCTCAGGAGCAAGGGCAGCACAACTCCCTCTCCCTCTTGCTCCAGACTGTCCCAGCCCTCACCTTCCCCGTGCATGGTGTCCCAAGATGCTTTTTATGCTTTTCTGCCCCAGTGATGTTGATAAGCTCTGTCATTAGTGCAGAGCTTTGAATACACAATATGGTGAGAACAGGCTTCTCTCAGCCCTTAATTTCATTAGAAACAAGCCCAAGATTAAACTCATGTAGCTCATAGATTCCTGAATGCCCTTTGCTGCCAGGACAAGCCTACAACAGTGGCAGAGGATTTATTTATCTGTTAGTACTGGCATCTCTGGGACAGCACCACCTGCAAATGTCTTCGACTCTCTGTGACTTGAATTACTTGCCAGGACCTCAAGCCCTCCTGAGACCCAGTAGGAATGTGCAGGAATCAGAGGTCTGGTGGAACATGAGGGGATGCAGGTGAGGTTTTCTGGGGTTACAGTTTGTAAGTGCCAGTATTGAAACCCTTCAGTGTCTGACTCAGGCCCAGCAATGTGGATTTCCTCACATCACTTGATTTTGGGATGGTATGTTGTGGTTCAGCCCCAGATCCCCAAAGGAGATCTGGTAACCCTGTCCATTGCATGGGGGCACCTCAGATGGACATCCCCAAAATGCTTCTGGGATAACCTGAGACTGTGTCATCCACTCACATTCCTCTGTCAGGGCTGAACTCCTCTCCACAGGGCACATCTACTCTGTGCCACAGCAGTGTCAGCTCAGACTTCCAGGCTTCCTAGGACTTGTAGAAACTTGCTGCTGCCAGGAGCAGCTGCAAAATCAGCATTAATGTGTTTCGGTTTGATTTTGATTTCTAAAGGGCTGGTGGCAGAGAAAAGCTCTGGAGCCTCTCTGTGGAGCTGAGCTCTAATTCCTGCAGAAGAGAGCAGCCCCATGAGTTCAGAGCGCTGCTTGCTGCCTTTAATCCGTGCACTATTGACTGGAGGAAGAACAAACTTCCTTGGAAGCCTTAATTGGAGCGAGTGGCGTCTGACGATTTTTGTTTAAACTGTAAAAGAAGACTCCTCCCTGGTGGGAGATGTTCAGCAATCAGAACGAGGAGGATAAAAACAAACCCTTGCTGCACAGAGCTTGGCTGTGCAGTGGATAACCCAGCAGAGAGCAGCCCTGGGAGCTGCTGGAATATTTGGACAAGGTGACCCCACACCGAGCACATTAGCTGCATTATCATCCTATAAACTGTCTCACTGCTTTACAGATCTGTATGGCCCGCATATTGGAGGGGAAGATTAGCTTGATTATCAATGGGGGAATGAGCCAAACAATTACTTTCATTATTGAATATCCAATTAATTATTCAGGAGGCAAATCAATTATTCATATCTCATTTAAATTGGGTCGGGGGAGAAGCGTTGCCACCTGACAGAGCTGTTCACAACCTCTCTGGGTGCAGCACCAATCCTGCTGCAACAGGGAGGAATTGTATTGGGAGCAAAAGCCATTCCCAAAATTATATTCCCCAGACCACGTGGATATCCATCCATACACATTTGGTGGCCGAGGCCAATGCCAGAGAACTGTGAGAGTTTGGAATTCCCTGCAGGATCTCCTCAGCCATGATTATTGATATGTTTTAAATATGATACAAAACATCCTGCAGGCCAGCACCAACAGGAGTTCAGAAGTCCATGGGAGCTGAGCATGTGCTGTAGGAGCACTGCAACACAGAGCATCCAGATGTATTTGGGCTCATGTGAAAGAAAGGAAAAAGCTCTCATGCAGATAGCAGGAGGTAATCTCCTGGAGAACAGCAGACTCTAAACCATTTTTCAAAATCTGATATCATTGTAGAGACATTTTGAGACATTTTACCAGCAAAATAGCTGTGTCTTGCTTCCCTCAATTAAATAATGGAAATAATAATGATAATTTAAAAAAATGTTTGCCCACTCTCTTCTTGTGTTTGCTTTCTTTGGAGGCAGGAGTGGGAGCACCACACACAGTCTGGTCTGAACCCAGAGAGCAGCACCCTAGTGCTGCAGTGCCCAGTATATCCACACACTCCTTGCCATGGCCACACATTGTTCTTCCATCCAAAGCATGAACAAAAAACTTAACTGCAGGTTACAGAGCACCCAGGGCACTGCAGAGCAGAGGGCAAGACAGACAGAAAGGGGAGGCTGAGACAGGCAAGGAAAGAAATACAGGCTGGACAGAGCAGATCCAGGAATATAACCAGGGTGAAAATTGTATGGAAAGGCCAAGGTCTGAAAACTCTGCCTTTCTGTAAAACTACCCACACAGAGACAGCTGGCTGCAACTGTTTGAAAAGCAGGGAACCAGAAGGAATCATAACTCTGTGTGTGTGTGTGTGTGTGTGTGTGTGTGTGTGTGTGTGTGTGTGTTTACTTCCAAGACAAACGGGTCCCTGGGACATTCAATGACTGGGAATGCCCCTTTCCTCCATGCTCTTTCACACAGTCACTTGTCCTCACTGCAGCCAAGCCCCAGCCCTCCAGTAATCTCAGTTTTGTGCCTTTTTCCTTCTTTGCACAAGCAGAAGTGAGTGATACCATATTGAAAACAAATTGTCAATTACTGAACAATCAAGCCCTCCATTTGTTTGTTAGATTGACTCTCAAATAGCCCGATTAATTATAACAGCACTAATTATTAAGATACACTGGTAGTCATCTCCTATTCCAGAGAGAAGAAGGAAGTCTTTCCTTCTGCTTTTGCTGTCACAGTAGCAGCCTTACCCAATAGGGCGATTTATCTCTGTCAAGCCACTAAAATGATAATGCCAATTAAATCACACAAGTAATTGCTGCTGGGGTCCCCATGGATTTCTCCCAGCAGAGTCAGGTGGAATATGAATGCAGGCTGTCCAGGGAGGGCTGGATCCTGCTCAGGGAGAGCTCCATCCACACCAGACCCTCTCCTGCTCTGATCACAGTCATGGGGGCCCCAGGCAAAGCCCCCCAGCTTGTGCTGCCAGGGTCCCCAACAGCCCCAGCTGAGCATTTTTGCAGCCAGGAGTGGGGAAGTCTCACACAGAGGAGCCACTGAGCACTTCAGGGCATGAAGAGAACAGGCCTGCCCCTTTTTCTTCTCTGCAGTTTCAGCTGGTTTGCAGCTTTGGGAGCCTCCAGCATCTCCTGCTCCAGCCCTGCCTGGACCTGGGCTGTGTCCCCCCTCCCCTCAGATCAGTAATGCAGCTGGATCTCTGGGCAGAGCTGGTGTTAAAGGCCTTCCTGAGCACTCACAGTGTGAAAAATGAAGGTATATGTCCAACACAAACATGCAGTGTGGTCCAGAGAGGGTTGAAGGATCACATACACAGGCAACAGTGGTTGTTAGAGCTGCTGCAAAAAGGGGGGGATGTGCCCCCATCCCCTGTCCTGTGCTTTCTGCTTATTGTTATTAATGAATTGTCTCTGTGGCTGGGCAGACCCCACCTAAAAAGAGCAGTGTGATCTAACCCAATCTCGTTTCTCATTCGATTAAACCCCGTGAAAGCAGGCATGTAACCTTGTTAATATCACGTTTATTAGAGGGAAGGGGGACAGAAAATTAAGATATACTTCATGTTGTTGCTAATTAGAAAAATTGAGACTTTGCATCTGTGCAAGGCAGAGCAACATGTGGCATTAACAGATGTGAACTCATTACACAGCTGCATCAGAGGAAATTGTGCCACCACAGTGACAAAAATCTCAAAATCAGATTTCCCCCAGTGCCTCAGCTTCCCATTGCCTTCTCCTTCCTTCCTCTAAAAAAAGTTTGCTCTGGGATTATTGGGGGGTTTTTACTGTTTTTCTTAGGGAGCAGAGAGGAAGGGAGGCTGTTCTTTTTGCAAATATACACTGAACCTCCCCCAGAAGCTCAGAGCAGAAACAAGCCAGGCTGCAGCACGACAGCACAGCCTCTGGCTCCTGCTAAAACACAAGGTGCTCTGCAGCTGGAATGAGATCTATCCTGCCTTCCCTGGCCATGCTGCTTCCCACAGAGAACCAAGCAGGGAGGGTTGCAGGCAGCCTCTTCCCAAGGGCTTTCCAGACATGACTTCCCTACAAGGTGGAGGGAAGTGGGAATTATACCTTAAATGAGGTGTCACCAATAAAGTGTTTCCAATCCTGCCCTTCATCCCCCTGGGAGTCTTCTAAGATCACCAGGCCACTTGTCATCTACAGTAAAGAGCAGCCAAACAGCATGAAAAGAGGTCCCTTTTTTAGTATTTCCTCTGTATGTTCTGCTTAACTTTTTGTCTCAGATAGCAGAAGCCAATCCCAGAGAAAAATCAGAGGTCAGATTTGGGATTCTTCCCTTGCAGTGCTCCCAGGAGCTAATTTGCTCCCTGGCACAGCAGAGAGCAACCCAGCAGAACAGCTGTGTAAAAATGCACCAACTTTGCTGATGCTTGTTTCATTTGTGCCTCATTCAGCTCTGGAGAGGCTCAGCTGTATTTCTGGGCAGTCAAAAACATCATGGTGTTATCAAGAGGCATCACTGTAGCAGGCTAACAGGTTTGGGGATGCACAGGCAGGATGTTGGGGTATGGGGGCTGGAACCCACTTCCCAAATAGCTGGGCACTGGACACAAAAAAAAAATAAATAAAACCTGGAAAATTACCTCCAAAGGCAGTTTTTGCCTTTCTCTGAGAAGATTTTGCAGGGACAAAGGAATTTTTTTTTTTTTTTTGCAACAATGCCAATTCTTTCCATCTTCGTTCTCATTCCTAAGGATTTCTACTGGCTTGCAGTGTTACATCAAACACCTGATCCCAACTCTGCTCCAAATCACCCCGGTTCTGGGTGAGGTACAAGGGGTACACCTTGGGCAGAATCTGGAAAGTGAGATCAGCTTTCTTCCTGGCCAGAGCCCTGAACATTTTGCTAAATGAACTCCCCTGTTGAAGATATCTGCTGAAAAAAACCTTCAGTGATTTGCTTGCTGCCTCCCTCATCAAGGAAAACATTGAGGGAAGAAAAAAAAAACAACAAAATCTTATTTTTAATAAAAAATCTGGGTGGTGGACATGCTCTGGATTGCCTGGCAAAGTCTTGCCTTCATTTGCACAGGCAAAGGGCTGGTCAGCACTGGTTTCCCACCAGCTGCTCTGGTACAAATGTTCCTCACTTGCAGCATTTCATTGCAAGCCCTTTGTCCCAGGCAAGCACACCCCGTGCAGCACAGAAACCTCACCCCACACACTGCTGAGGGCCTCAGTCCCTTTGTGCAGGCTGTTTCATTTCATAAACTCAAGGGTCACTTTTATTGTGGTCTCTGCTAAATGAAATCACAAAAGCAATTTAAAATCGCTTAAGCAAATCATGAAAGATGCAATATGAGGAAAGGGCTGTGAATAATGGTTAGCCTAAAGCATTGCAACAAAGGGAGTGACTGTGCTTCTGTCAGGTCCTTTCTCTTGGTCTGTATCCCTCATGCTGAATTCCTCATCTTCTGCCTAAGATTTTGGGCAGGAACTCATCAAAGGAGAAAGCCACTCTTATCAAATTTCTAACATTGCCTGCTATTCTTCATGGAAAAATGATCTGCAGGACATAGAGAGAGCTGCAACCAAGTCTGGCATTTCAGATATGCAGTCACCAGAAAATAATAACAAAAACACAGGATACCATTTTTATCCTGGAAATTATTTTCTGGAAAAAAAAAAAAAGTCAGTGTAGCCTGTGAACTTCATCCTTATCTGACTGGCATTCAGAAGAAACTTCTGGCTGCCTCCCACCAGAAGCTTTGTCCCAGTAGGCAATAATCCAATATAGAACAAAGTTGGAGGTGACTAAGATGACTGTGAGATACATTTTCAAGCAACTTTTCTTTCTGTCCCATCCCATAATCAGCAATATGCTTCACAGAATACTTTTGTTGCTCAAGGATGACTTTCTTACAGCTCTGTTCACCTTTCATCAGGCCCTTTACTTGTATGGCACTGGCTCCCATGCTGCCTTATCCTACAAGCAGAACAAGTGTTTTCTCAGGTATTTCTTGGTGTCCTGGATCTCATGGATCAGATTTCCCAGCACTCAGTGCCCAGGTAGGGGTGAGAATTCTCCTCAATGCAGCACAGGCACCCAGCAAGGGGCAGCCCCTCTCTGTGACAGATTCATTGTCACTCAAGAGAAAAGGCTGGGCTCACTCACAAGCCAAAGTGATGCCTGAGAGCTCCACTGGACCAGGTTCTTCTGTGTCAGAACTCATGTCCACCCATGTTTTCTAAATCTAGGTTTTCTAAAGCAGCCACAAGTCAGCAGCATTTGAAGAATTTACAAAAACAGCAGTCAGCTTTAGTGCCTTAATTTCTGGCTGGGGAGGGGGAAAGAAGAAAAGGAGAGGATTTGATCCACGAGTCAAAGTGAAAGTCAGAAACTGCACTCAGCATCACAAGAGGCTTTTGAAAAGCTTACACTTTTGCTGAGGTGATGCCCAGCTCTGTTGAGGAGGAAGGAGCACCCAAATTTCCCTCTTGAGGCCAGCATCTCACAGCCCCCAAACTGGAGGCTTCCAGCTGGATCCATTGGGCAATATTTAAAACTGGATTAAGGTCCTGCAGCAGAACCTCATCTATGAAACGTGATCCAAGCAGAATCTGCACAGCTGAAACAGCAGAAATTCTGCAGATGGTGGGCCAGATATGCCCTTATTTTAAGCCAAGGATCACATTGGATCTCAACACCTTCTCAAGTGGCCATGCTGTGCCAGCCAGAAAAGCAATCCTGCAGAGACACAGCCCACGTGCCTGAAGATCCCCAAAAGCTGGAGAGCATTGGGTGCTATGGAAAGGACAGGCAAATTCCCACTCCAGCTGTCCAGAAGGTTCCAATCCTGCTGCACCACCTGACCCCTACCCTAAGGATCCCCAGAGTGTCTGGACAGGTCAGCAAGAAAGCAGCAGAGAAGATGGCCCAGAAGAGAAGAGCTTTTTATTTCTTCCCTCAAGAAGTGCTTCAGTAAATGCTTTTAGCATAGCCCCTTCACAAAGAAAATCCCTTCTAAGCTTATGCATGACCATAACATTTCCCACATTTTCAATTAGCTCGAATAATCTCGCTAAAAGCTATTGATAACCCACCTCTAGCTGCGAGCACACGTGCACCTGTGCGTGCAAGGAGACAAGCCATGGCTGACAGAGTGAGAGGCAATGAGAAATGAACTGCCTGAAATTAACTTTAAGCGTCCAAGTGATTAAACCATTGTGCAGTGATTGTGTAGGATACTGCCTTTCTTCGGCAATTAAGACTGTATTGATCAGATAGCAGGAGGAAAGGGGCCGGCAGAGCGATGCTCATTCATGCTGCCATAATTAAGAGTGATCATCTATTGTTCTGGAGCACACGGCACAGCCCGGCCCCACCAGGCTCTTCCTCTCCCTTCCCTGGCCCTCACTCCCATGAACACGTGGATTGAGCATCTGCTTGGAGTGAAAATTGGAGCAGGAGCTCGCTGAAGTTGCTCTGTAGCAGGTCAGGATTAAATTCGTCTCTTCCCCGATCCATTCAGCCCCAAGACAAGCAGCTTGTGCTGTTTACTAGCAAGAAAGAGGGAAAAAAGGAGGGGAAATGGAGCATGAGAGGATACAGATCACCACATCTGAAAGCAGTTTTTGGGCTGACCATGGGGCAATGAGAACTCCCCAAGACTTTGGGGAAATTGCAACTCTGCTTTTGTGTGGGCCACTCCATCAAGAACTAACTCTTTCCACAATAAATCTGCCTTCTCCCAAAACTAACCTCTTCTTTAAAAAGTCATTTATTCAATGTATTTTTTTCCTTCCCAAATGCACTCAAACCAATCTTCTACCCTTAAACACAGCTTGAAATCGGCTTCTTATTCATAATTTAACTAGCAAATTTCTTTCTTAGAACTTCTGCTGAACCCTTGCTAACACACAGTTGCTTTGCTTTTCTTCACTTTCATGGCTCCAGCCTGGGAAAATTGGCATGGAATAACAGCATTTAAAATATCAGCTGACAGACTCTAAGTTCATGATTTCTATGACAGCAGTCCTTGGGCATCTAAACTCTTGTGGTAAAGGGTATTTCCTTACTTAATTATTCTAGTTCCCAGTATATCATTTCTCAGGGTATGGATGGAACTTGCTCTGAGCCTCAGAAAAACAATCCATGTCAGTCAAAGTGTGTTATTGTGGGCTTGGGGGGGGGATTTGGATCATTTCCTCATGAAGGCTGCAGAAAGCAGCGCCTGAAAACACACTTCCCCAGAAAACAAGGGAACGTGGCACTGAGCCACATCACTACCAAAGTGATGCAATGATTTATTATTCATCAACAAGACCTTGCAAAACCCTGATGCTGGCATCTAAAATATGGTGATAATCACTGATATTTTCCTTCATCTCTGTGGATTACAATAAAACATAAAGAGGAAAGATTTGCATACCTGGATGACACTATTGCCACAGCCACGAAGCAAGTGCCCTAATTTTCAGCTTGGTCCTTTAAGGTTAAGAGTGTCTTCCCAATTGTTTGTATGAACCCACAAGTTGACTGAAGCTCTCTCACTTTCCGTGTCCATCCCAATCACTGAGCTCCAAAGTATAGACTGACAAGTAGGGCTGGCCCCCAGTGTCTGTGTGCAGACCATATTCATGCAGTACCTTCCTTCATAATAAGTCAAGGACTCTGTCCTAGCCTCTCAACCTTGGCAGCCTCGCTTCACTTTAAATACCTCTCACTACTTTAGTCACAGTTCTTGTTTTAGTAGATGAGATGTGGCCTTGCCATTGTTTTTCCAGTTCTCTCAGTCCTGGCCCTTGTGAAGATCATTGTTCATCTCTCTTAGCCCATGCTCCCTGCTGAACACAGCTCTCCTTCCTGCCTTTCAATGAGGAGCGTTTGCATTTCCTGCTGCTTGACAAAACCCCATGATAACAGGACATCCAGCTGCTGGCAGTCTGAACCCCAGCACTGTGCAATTTCATTTTCACTGCCCTACCCCAATCCTGCCTCCTTGCTGACTTTCAATGCCACAAGCTGCTGCAGGACAAGCACTGGAGATCTCTGCTTTGCTCCTGTCCTTCCTCTCCTAAGCTCAGAGTTACTCAACAGCTGCTGCCCAGGCAGAGTAAAGGGTTAAGCATGAAGATCTGGAAGAGGCAGTGCTGTGCTGTCACAGAGCCTCCCTCTTGCCTCTTCCTCACACATCCACACTGCTCACATAGCCTGCATTCCTCCCCGTTAACACCATTAAACTTTGACCTGAACTAGACATAGAGCTAAATATGTGTGCACCTGTTTCCTTATAATGACCTGCTATTATCATTTTCCACCCCTCTTTTTTGATTGATGGATATTATATGCAGAGTGACCCTCAGAATTTTTTTTCCCCCCTTCTTTTTGTTAGGCCTTGCTAAAGCAACCTGCAAATTAATTTAATATCCTCTTTTGGTTGGGAGCTATGAAACGAGGGCTCGAGGCTGATGATGCGTAAACCATTTGTGGCATGTATTTAATCTCTGGACAATGGATAGAGATGTTAGTGCATGCTACACTAAGTTCTATTTACGCTGGCTATTAAGTGCAGTCAAGCTGAAGGCAATCGGAGCACATTACAGGGCCTAATGGGAGAGGATGCTACACAACAGTACATTAAAGACTGAAAATGAATTAAGAAGGAAGCATGGTAGAGAAAGCAGACAAGGAAAGAGTTCTGTATACAGATAACTCTTATTGACAGCACAAATATTCATGTACTCTGAGTTCCCAAATCAAATTTTGGTATTGGATACCACTCTAGAGGGAATGTTTTGAATTCCATTTTCATGCAGATACAAAATGACCCGCAGCCAGCCTGCCCCTCCCACCTCCACCTCAGTGGTTTGCATAACCTGATGCTGGGAAATGCATCCCCTTTTTCTGCCTTGCAAAGCTAAGCCAGATCCCTCTGTGCACCTAAATCAGGCTAAACTTTCTCAGCCTGCTCCCTGAAATGAGTCTACCCCAGGAATGACAACTAGCCCTTGCTGCATTCCCAGTCCTGCTCACTCTCCTTGGCAGTTCTTGCTCTGGCTGTCACTGAGAAAATTCAAGCCCTCTGGGAAAGACAGGAGAAAAATGCAAAAAGTGGGAGCAGCCTATGAGTTGTGAGCACTGTATCTTTGCTTTTGCCTTTTTGTCCCCGTTATCTGGATGAGAAGAATTTAGAGATGGCAAAATACTGGCTTGCTGTCTTTTCAAAAACCAAGCCCCAGAACCCAAGAGTGGCACCGCTTTACTCCATCTCACACATCCAATTTTATGAGTTTACTTTTAGGTGTAAGAGTCTTTATTTGAAGAGACTGACTTGCTATGTCTTCTGAGTACAGTGGCTTCACTTAAATTGGTGAAAGAAAAGTCCAGATTCTAATTAAAAACTTGCACATAAGGAAAAGAGAAGCAGCAACCAACCTACTAAAGCCACATTCTCACACTGATCAGCTCTGCTCATTATTTCACCAAGATCCAGCTCGGACGGGCGTTGTTCCTGCCCACTCCCTGCTCCCCCAGTGCAGGGAAATAAACTGTGCCCTGAAAGCATCTGCCCATGGTACTTTTGACATTTATTTTAGGACAATATTCCTTTGACTCAAGGCTTGCCTGCCTGTACTGCCAAGAGCTTCACTGACGGTCAAAGGCTGGCCACCAGTCCTGGTCAGAGCCCCACCCCTGAGTCCAGAGGACCAGCCCAAGGAGTGTGTCCTCCCTTCCTTTGCAACTCCCAAAGGTCAGACTTGTCTCTGACAAGCAGCTCCTTGCAACTTCTGGCAGGTTGGACTTCTCCACCAACTTGATGGTAACAGAAAATACCTGTTAACCCTATTTATACCCAATAAATACACTAAGAATGGGCAGAGAGCCTGTGAGGTACCAGGTGCTCTCTGACATCCCAAAAGCTTGAGACTACACCTGGATAAGAAAAGAGTTTTCATTCAGAACAAGATTGTGCTAAAGAAAAGTTTTTCTTTCTTTTGGGTGTCTAAAACCTTGTGATCTCCTCTTCCTTCCATTTTTTGAAGTGTAGAGTAAGGGCATAAAGGAATTACTTTTCACATAGTCAGTTTATTCTAAAAGCAGTTCTGGCAATAAAAGGAAAGAATATTAGAATCCTTTAATAACCATCCTGGTTTGGCAGCAAGGGAGAGTTTTGGGTCTTTCAAAATACTAGCAGAGTAAAAAAATCAATTCATTGCTAACATAAACAGAAACCAATACCTGAGCTTAAAATGCTACACAAGAATTCAAACAAATCCGTTCAAGCCAGGCATTGACTAGCCAGTAACTTTGTCTGGTTTCAAGGAGCAAACTTGTAGTTAAGCTCTGTAGAAAAAGAAGTGCAGTTGTTTGCAAGCAAGTCTCCCAAGTCCAAGACAAATGACTTTCACACAGTGTTTGGATAGGGCTGGAGGGAAGAGAAAGGAAAGAAGTATTGTTTCATGGAGGTTTATTGTTTCATTCATTGTTTCATTTTTTTCCTTGGCTGGTGAAACACTTTCTCCTCTCAAAGATATTCTTGTGACAAGTAACAAGTGTCCTTTCTGCTTTCCAGAGCAAAATATATTCTGGAATAAATATATAATTTACATTTTCTATTAAATATACCTTAATTATTTATTTAATCGCTATTTCCCAAGGAAATATAGCCTTGCTTTTGTTTGTGGAAATGTGAGACCTCGTATTTCTTCAACAGGTTCCTTTGGTCACTGTCTTTAGTGTTTAGAGTCTGTTGTGATCCCAAGACAGTCTGAATTAACTCTGGAGTGTTTGCAGGAGGCAGATGCTACACAGCTACCGTGGGCTCTGCTGTGTCTGACAATTTCAGCCCAACCTCCTGCCCCTTCCTGTAACCACAGCCCAGCACACTCAGTACAAGCTCACAGCCACAATCTTTCAACAATGCCGCAAGAGTGATGAGGCAAATTGCAAACCCAAAAAACGTTCATAGGCCTCTTGACCCTTTTTGGGTGTTGAATGTGATGGTCAGCCACTGTGGTCTGCAGAATAGTCCAAGAATGAACTGGTCTGACATCAATTTCAGATACTTCCTACTTTTAAAAGCATCTTGGGAGGAGGAAGAGTAAATGAGGGGAGTGAGCAAGAGTCTTCTTCCAGCTAGCACTAAAAATCCCATCACATCTTTCTTTTTCACCTTCTTCTTGAGAGTTGTCCTGTCTTTCAACCCCCACCAAAAGACTGTAAGCAGAAGAAAGAACAGGCAGGGGAGGAAATATTCTCAACACTCTTACAGACCTCAATACTCCTCTCCAGAAGAGAAAAGGCTGAATGAAATCAACTTCCAGCCTTGGAGGAGAGAGAAGGAGAAGTGAGTCAGGAAGCGAAGCAATATCACACATAATCAGGAGGAAATATTTGTCAAAGACCCAAAGGTCCTCTTTTCCTAGGGTCAACAAGAACAAATTCCCACTGTGGCCAAAGAAGAAGGTGCCCCTACCTTTAGAGCACCCCTCACTGGTCATTGGTGAACCAGGAAAATTCTCTGGAGCCACTTGCAAGGACCTGTGAGTAATGCAAGGCTGGCAGCACTTTGCACTTTGCTTCCTTACTGAGAGTTATCCAGCTTAACAAGCTCTCCACAGTTCAGGGAGTGTTTAAAAAGTTCAAAGTTTCTTGTTGTTTATAGAAGAACGTCTGCGTTTATCATCGATGCAATAAAGGTGCTGAAAATAATCATCATAATCAGTGGAGGCAGCCCAACAGGAACGTCACAGTCCAAGGCAGCACCTTCCCAGCCCAGGTACAGCCCTCACCTGCTGATCATTAAACTCTCTGTGGAAGCCAGTGCACAAATGAGAACCCATTGGGCAGTGCCATGACCCTTTGTCAGGGGTTAAAACAAGTAACAAGGCAGGGTGAAGGACTTTGAAAATAACCCTGTGAGCACTTGTCTGCTGGGATCCAGCCTCACCTGGAAGGCCTGACCAACATCATCTTGTCTAACACACCTCTCTGGGCGCTCTGCACATCCTCAGATGGCCAAACCAATCCTTGGTGCTGTCTCACGTGGGCTGACATGAGGTAAGGCTGCAGAGTCTTCTAGACTCACATTGCCATTGCAACACCATCAATTTGAATACACTGCTCTAGAAGGAAAAAAAAACCAACTTGTTTTCATTATTTAAAAAAATCTACATTTCTAAAACTGTCCCTGATCCACTGGCATGTCCAGGGAATATGCTGTTGCTCACATGAACATGGGAACATGCCTACTTCATGCATGTAATCAGAGAAATCTGTGGGGTGTGCGGAAGGAGGGGGCAGGACAAGCAAACTCTCAAGGACAGTAAAACCTTCTATTGAAGGCAGAGATGAAAGTCAGAGAGAAGAGTGGCAGTGCATTAAACAAGCAGAGGAATGCACTGCTTTGTCCAGCTGCTGCTGATGATGAGCAGAACAGGCCCACGTGACGTGAAGCAGAAGAACCACAAAAATTATCGCACAGGATTAATTTCAGATAGCAAGCAAATGACAGCCTGCAATCCCTGATTTTGTTTTCCAAATCACAGGCTCACATGCCCAGCATTTATGCACTGGGGTAGATGAGAAAGGGTGGAAAACACACAATTCCCATACAAGTTACAAAATACTTCTCCTTTCACAGAGAATCCATCATTTTAGCTTGTCCTGATGACTTTGTGACGTTTGTATAGATGGTAGATACTGAATATCCCTCTGATAACCTTGGAAAAACAGGGTAAATAGGGGTGCTGAGGGTAGGAAAAGCACATTGTCCTGATCCAGGATGTTGATAGGAGAGCACAGGTAAGCACAAGGGTCAGCAAGGGAGGTTAGAGCCTGAGTTTTGTAGAGAAAAACATTGGTTCAACATGACTGCTGGAGAAATACGGCCTGATTCTGCATGAGCTGCCTTATCAGGAGTTTCACATTTATTTAACTGACTTAAAATCATTTTAAAAATCCATGCAAGGTTTTTGCATTCTGAGACATCATTGGCAGCACAACAAAAGAACAGAGGCTTTAAAATACTGTATTAAACAGGAAATTGTGCAGCTCTCCACTGAAAATCTCTTCCCCACCTCATTTTCCACATTCTTTTGCGCTCTTCATCATTCTGGAAATTGAATTTTTAGGCACTCTTAAAATGGCCACAGCAGATAGACTTGGCAAACCCAGCTCCCAAGGAGAAAGGCAGATGAAGGGGTCTGCAGCCTCACACTATCCCTTCCTGCCATATCTGACACCTTGTAGATTGTGATGAGTCTGCTCCGGAAAAGTGAATATTTTTATTTTCTAATTCCCCTAAGGAGTTTCTCAGTAACAACCTTTGCCTTGTAGCCTGTAGGTCAAGCAATTACCTCAGGTATATCCATTTACCAAACTGTAGCTTTCTCTTTTTATATTTTTAATATATTCTTCAATCAGAAGGGATTGAAATAATTACATCTCAATATTTTGATTTCCTGAAAGTTTTTGGGAAAGAACATTAAAATAATCTTTATACACCTAAAGTGTCTTGCCCTCCTCAGTACTTCTTGTATTCTTGTTCTCTTTTCCATATAGAAAACTTTAATCTGTAAATTTTATTTCAAAAGGTATAAAAACTCTGGCCATCCAGCTCAATTCTCCAATAGTTCTTAGCAGCCTGTAACAATGCCAGTTACTCCAAGGATCAGTTTTACATGGTTTTTCCTAGCTTTGTCATGAAACTTGTAAAATGAGGAGCTGGTTCATTGTTAACCCACCTTCCACAATTTCACTTTATATTTTATAGAAACTTTGATATTTCAAAAACCAGTCCTCTGTCTCTCTTCTTTCCTTACCCAGCAATGCACGATCTGAGCTGCAACATTCAGAGAATCAATAACCAAAAACTTCCCTCACCTCTCCGTGCCTCACTGAACATCAGACCATAACACCCCCTGGAAAATATACATTAGGGATGTTACAAGGTCTGTTGTTACCAAACTCGATTCATTTCAGCCCCTTCCATGCAGGACCAATAAACACACGCTCTTTTCACCTACAAATCCCCAACAGCCTCTGCAATTAATACCTAATTAACAAACAAAAGCAGAGATGCCAGGTGGAACAGCACAAACCCATTCACAGCTCACAAAGGGAACAATTAACTCCTGCCAGCTAAGGACAGTGAGAAAAATATTTTGTTATTGAATAAAGCCCTCCTGACAGGGTTGGATGTGTTGGTAAAAATAAACCAGCTCCAGTTCAAGTGCAAGATGTGGGCTCTGAGTCAGGAATTGCTTATGGTAGGCCAGGGCCTGGACCAGAGGATCATTATCATTCCCTTCTGACAATAAGACCATAAATCCACTGTCCTTCCAACAACTTTTAAAACAGATTATTTATGTATTTTTGTAAGCCGTGAAGATGTTTTCACATGAGATAAAGCAGACCTCACCAATGAATGAGCTAAAAAACTGCACAAATTGGCTTCCTCCAGCCAACCTCACACTTGTACATGGCTAACAAATTAACAGCATCTGTGGAGGGGAAAACATATCTCCACTGTTCCCAACTTGAGTGAAGACGAGCTTGAGCTCCAACTGAGGTTCAGCTCGTGGGGCCTGGCTGCCTGGGACGTGGGCTGGGTGCACGTGTGGGTCCTTGCAGGGTAAATCAGTGCCTCTCCCCATCACTGGGGCCCAGAGAAGGTGTCTGCAGCAGGCTGGCTCTGCAATAGGACTCAGCCCTCCTATTTCCTCTGCATCCTCCTCTGAGGTGGGCACTGGGGAAGGGTCCATACCCATCCCCCTGCCTCTCCTTGTCCCATTTTCTCTGAATCTGAAGCACTTTGTCTGGTGGATACCCCTGGCCTCAGAACTTTCAGTGTGCTTCTGCTCTCAGCCCACCCTGCCTGGGTTTGGGCACTGAGTGTACAGAGCACCAGCCCTGCTCCATGCTCAGCAGGGCAGGGATGGATCCTCTCCAGGGAGAGTTCTGCAAGTGGGCAAAGAGCAGGGTCAGCCTCTCCTGCTCTCTGGCCTCAAATGACACATTAATTACATTTAAGGTTAAGAACTTTTTCTGTTTCTAGAACTGTACAGTTGTTAGGCAAGGAACATCATTTTTATTAGTACAGTGATGTTCCTTGCCCCATCCCTGGAAGTGTTCAAGGCCAGGTTGGACAGGACATTGAGCAACCTGTTCTAGGTGTCCCTGCCATGGCAAGGGATTGGAACAAGGTGATCTTTAGGATTCCTTCCAACACAAATCGTTCTATGACTATGATTCTGGGATAATAAAAAAGATAAGTCTAGGAAAAATCTACTTTGCACTCAAGCCTGAGTTTTCTTTGCATGTGTTGGGTTTCTGTTGGAGCAGGTATCAAACCAGGGCTTGGCAGTGCCTCTGGGCACAGGTTCCCCAGCCCTGCTGTCAGGTGCAGGTTAAATAAAAAGGTCAAACTCTTTTTTTCTGAATTACTATTCATGTATTTCCCATTAACAACCCAGGCTCTGTCCTGGGGGGTTTTAACTCCCAGGTACCAGGTCAGCCCCTGAAGATGTGTTTGGAGGGGGCCAGACACCAATGCAGCAGCAGCAGCAGCAGTTTTCCCATCCAGCCACCCTGCCAGGGCTGATGTGGTGACACTCAGAGCCCACCTGCCTGGCTCTCAGGTTTCTTTCAGCCCCTGTGATGTGATCCTGCACTTTGCTAAGTCCTGCACTCCAAGGCCAGTCACATTCCCACTGCAGCTGATGCACACACAGTTCCCAAGTCCTGCATGGGCTGGCCAGTAAATCAGGGCTGTAAAAGTATTTTTGGCCCCCTGCCCAGTGTGTGTACCTCTTAATCCATAATTCCGATTGTGTAAACAAGGCATGACATAACGGGTGTGCCATGGAAATATGCTCTATAAAGTTGATTACCGTGCTTCATCCCATTAGAACAGCAGTCACTGTAAAACTCTAGATAAGGCTAAAGCAATTTATTTGTGTTTCTAAAGGAGATGGGCACATTTTGGCATTTCAGGGCATGATCAGACTTGACAGGCAGACTCTAGAGCTATTTTGCAGCTCTTATAACAGCTCGTTTCAGCCTGTACTGGGTAGGAATTTTTAAACCAGATATCCTAAAAGGTCAGATCAACTGTGGCTGTTTCTCAAGTACGCAAAGAGGGAGAGCATAAAAAGCCTTGGACTGCCTGGGTGACCTCTTCAGCTAGATGTCAATCCAGCTCCTGCTCTCTCCTGAGTGCAAAGGCAGCTCTGGGTGCTTTTGGTGGTCAGGAGCTCCAGGCATTACAGAAAGAAGAGCTGCAGCCATGTCCCTGTGCAGCCAAGCTGACTGTCACAGTAGGATTTTGTGCGGGGGTGACAGGA
The DNA here is from genome assembly GCA_013397295.1 of Polioptila caerulea. NCBI lineage: Eukaryota > Metazoa > Chordata > Aves > Passeriformes > Certhiidae > Polioptila > Polioptila caerulea. The sequence continues at coordinate 96,804 of VYXF01003110.1, read as the reverse complement.
GGCAGCTGTGCACCCCTTGTCCATCCAGCAACCTCCACCAGCCTCATCCAGCTCACAGCTCCCACCTGCAGCCTTTGGGTCAGGCCTGAAGCCCCGGCTTGGGATCCCACAGCCCGTGTGACAAAGCTGGGACAAGCCCAGGACCCCTGAGTCCCCTCCCAGAGCTGCCAGCTGCTGGAGGGTGAGGACTCCAGTCAAGACTTCCCTACAAGCCCCCACTTCCCCTGGTGTTGCAGCTCCAAAGGGAACCAAACACCCATCACAGACCTCAGCTCCAGGAGGAATTGTACACAGGCAAAACCCAGAACTGCTGAGCCCAGGTTTTCCTTCCCTGCTTCATGGGTCGAAGCCAGAATCCTCAAGAAACACAAGGAACCTTCCTTGAACCTGCCCCAGGTTTGCAGCAAGCAGGAAACCTTTGCAGTTTCAGATTTCACTTACAAATCAGCTCTGAGGAAAACAGCTCCTGTGATCGAAGGCATTAAAAATTGATATAATTAACACAAATCAAGGGTATAATATACATCAACTTGTGCATGAGTTCAAAAGCTCTTTTTAAAGCTGTAAAAGCCAAAGACTTTTTCCATTATCTCAAAAAGAGCTTGATAAAGTCTTTTTCTTGTAGAATTAAGCCAGTAGCAGCTGGTAGGGTTACTGAACCAGCTACAGCAGCCTTGTGCTGTGTTATAAAGACATCTCTGTCGCTGGAGGAGAAACGATAACGTGCATTCATAGAGGCATTTTTTAACCTGATTCTTTAACCATCTCCCACCCTCCCCTTCTGTCACCTCTTGAAAAGGTTTTACAGACTGGAACTGTACTTGAATTTAGTCTAATTGGAAGAAAATGTGAGACCCAAATCTTGGTTCTCATTGGCATGGAGACACTTGCATACAATCACAGTATGCAAAACAGCAGAAGTCTGAATTCATAATTGGACGTTCCAAAATGTAATTATGAAAGATGAAATGCTCCTTTCAATGAGAAGGCTGTAAATAGAATAATTAATTTTGTGTTTGCTTGAACAATTCTGTATTATGGACCTTACACTGGAACTGAAATTAATTAAGTGCACCAGGATTTATGGAGGAGGTGAAGAGAGAGGGAAAAAAAGGAATTAATCTGAAGTAAAAGATAGATGACTTTGTGAGTGTAATGATGCGTTAGTCTGGGGTATTCTTTAACAAATTTAGCAGGCATGTTCTGGGTACAAACAGCACTCACTGACAGAATTATCTCAACTAATGCAGCTGCTGGACTCTGAGCAAATTGAGATTGCAGATGAGTACTTTAGATTTAGAGCTATTAACCCTCTGTGTGCTGGAGATGTGTTTCCATTCCCTGCATGGCAAGGTCGGCCGTGTGTCCCTTGTGCCAAGGTCTGCAGGATGTGGCCGTGCAGCAGCTCCCTGGGCTTGTGTGAGCACACACAAACACACACCAAAAACACTCCCAGGAGCACACAAACACATAAATACACACACAAACACACAGGAACACACAGGAACACACATACACATAAAAACACATAAAAATGCACAGGAACACGCACAAACACATAAATACACACACAAACACACAGGAACACGCACAAACACACAAGAACAAACAGGAACACACATGGATACGCACAAGAACATGCAGGAACACACACAAACACATAAATACATATACAAACACACAGGAACACCCAGGAACACACATGAATACACACACAAACACACAAATACACACACAAACACATAAAAACACATAAAAACACACAGGAACATGCACAAACACATAAATACACCCACAACACACAGGAACACACATGGATATGCACAAGAACACGCAGGAACACACACAAACACACAAAAATACACACAAACACAGAGGAACAAACACACAAGAACACACAGGAATACACACAGGAGCACACACAAACACTCAGGAACACATGTCCTGGCAGGGTTGGATGTCAGGCAGTTCTGGGAGAACAGCAGAGGAGAGGCAGAGCACGAACAGCAAAGGGAAAGGAAATGAGGAGAGCAGAGTTCAGAGCTACATCTCTCAGTGGACTCAGGGAAAGAAGGGATGGTGGCTACCACCAGTTGTGATTTTCAAAGCAAACAAAGCCCAAGTAAGCAGCCAAGGAAAAACTGTAAACCCAACACCTGAGCTGCCACAAGCGGTTCCTGAGATCATTTCAAATGGAAGCCCAGAATTATTCCTTTCCTCTGCTAAGATCAGGCTATAAAAATCCAGGTGTAAAAACCTCTTCTGACGCTTCATTCAGGACTAAAGCACTTTCCAGCCCTGAACGAATGAGGGATTTCAGATTTACCAGCCTGGCAGAGACCCCTGGGCCACCCGGGGCTCTTCCAACTTCCGGAGCACTTCCAACATCCGGAGCAGACACTCAGAAGACATTTCCAGTCCCATAAACGTTATGCCTCACTGGTATAATTTTGAATAAAATAATGTAATTGGCCATAGATTCACGAGTAATCAATGTGATACTTCCCCTCTTCAGAGGCACTGGGAGGCAGCACTTTGTGAAGTGTTGGCTGGGCTGTGCAGGATTCCAGCACCATGCCGGGACACTCTGCAGTTCAGCACGTTGTGTCTGGGGAGTGACAGCTCTCCCTGCCCGAGGAGCAGCCGCTGAGGGACACATGGCAGCTGGAACCAGCCCCCTGGGAACTTTTTGAGACTGGGAAGCAGCCAATGAGGATGTGCTGGTGCAGCCCTGGAATAGAGGGAGAAGCACAAAGTATTGAAGAGAAGATCCCTTATCTCTGCTTTATCATCTGCTCCTCCTCTGCTGGGATTTCTTTGCTAGGGAAGAAGTTTCTCAAGGCTGATTTTATTTCTTAGTGGGACAGGATTCTTTAGTGCAGGACTTCCTTGTGTTTCATGGACATCTGCTCCCAGAGGCTGACAATGCAATTAACAGGAATTGTACCATAGTTTATCAAAGTTCAGCATGACAAACTTCTCCAAAGTCACTTCTCCTTGGAAAGCTGTGCTTGGTGAAGTCACAGGGATGGGAAAGGTGTGAACCCACAACCCTCAGACATGACCTGAGATGCTCACAGCCAGGGCAAGTGGTGGAGTGTGGGTCTGAAACAAATCCCTGCTCTTATCAGATCAAGCTGTTCCCAAGCCTCAGTGTCACCTCTGGGCTGGAGGAGACTCCACAGAGATGTGACTGCTTTGCACCAAAAACTGAAGCACCACTGTGTGGGGATAAGAGCCTCCTTCCTTGGGGAAGAAAGTGCTGAGATTGCAGCTTGTAAGAGTTAGAAGCTGCCTGGAGGATGGTTACCCAACACCATACATTGATCTCTGGGTAGCAGAGTGCACTGGGGTACAGTGCCTATTTGCTTGCTAATATTTGTTTTCATTTTCCACAATAAAATGCTAAATATGAACTATGGCTACTCTGCCTTAAATTGCAACAAACGCTGCATTTTCCACTTGCTTGGTTATAGCTCTTTAAGTGATACATTATATTGTTTGCCAGAATACTTCTACAAAGTCTTTGCTTCATTTAACTTGTAGAACAATTCAGCCAGATTGGTCTATAAAAGGTGTACTTAAAATCAGGATTACCCCAGGACTCAAAAGTGCTGGGTGCTAAAACTCAGTCTCTCATTTCCCATGGCCTTCTGAGCATCTGAACATATTTATACCTTCTGCATTGCAGCAAACTTAATCAGAAGGACAGGCTTGCTAACATCTGTGCATTCCATTCGCTTCTGGAGTTGTCTCAATCTCTTCTGAAACCTGATTCTGGCTGTCAGAGCACATAGCTCTCCATGCTGGGTATTATTTGGACATGTAGACATCTGTCATCAGGAAGTGTGATAGATGGTTTTATTAACCCACACAGGCAAAGACTGTGACAGCAAAGGACTCTTACACAGGGAGAAAGTATCCTGAAAACCTCACAAGTCTGCTCCCTGCTTTTCCCAGCCTGTGGTAGCCCAGGGACCGGACACTTGGAAGATGAAAATATGTTACACATCTCAGGATGGACATATTCAACCCAGACAGCTCTGGCCAAAAAAGTAAAACAAGTACCACAGGTGATATGGCATCTCCAACAGCAGAAGGAGTAATGTAAAGAGAGGGGGCTTAGACTGGATGTTAGGAAGAAATTCTTCCCTGTGAGGGTGGGGAGGCCCTGAAACAGGCTTCCCAGAGAAGCTGTGGCTGCCCCTGGATCTCTGGAAGTGTCCAAGGCCAGGTTGGATGGGGCTTGGGGCACCCTGGGATAGAGGAAGGTGTCCCTTCCCATGGCAGGAGGGAAGGGAATGAAATGAGTTTAAGGTCCCTTCCAACCCAAACCTAAATACAAATCTATGATGAACTGATCTCCAAGAGCAGAAATTCCTGCAAGTAGGAGGGTTTGTGGCAAACTGCAGCCAGACTGTGCTTTACAAATAAGTTTAAGGAAAATGGAAATCTGGTTCAAGAGAAATCATCACAAAGATTTCTTTTAATTTATTAATTAATTAAACACAAATTCACTAACGAGTCCCCACAGCTGTTTTTTCTTCTCAAATTCTTACTCCTTCCAACCTCCCACCTAGCAGTCACCTGCAGGCAGAACTTTGCACCAACACATGCTAGGGCAAAGTCTGGAGCCAAATTGGGATTTTTGGATGCTTAGTTTTGGGGTTTGGTCTGTATCCACATGTAGTTCCAGCCTGAGTAAGGACAGTCCTTTCTGTCTCCCAGCCTTCCAAAAATAGTCAAATGCAATAAATCCTTACTGGTTTTCCATTTCCCAGGATTCTAGGATTCCTGTGCTGAAGCTGCCAGAGAACTGAGACCAGATTTAGACAGAGGAACTTGTCTCTACTCCTTCTTTTCCAAAAAGCTCTTTACTACAGCAGCCAGTGGCTCACAGCTGGAAATGACAGGGCTGGTTTTGGGTATCCAGAGACCTTCATTTTTCCTCTCTCCTTGTTGTCCACTTTCTTGAAGCTGAATATTTTTTTTTTTTTGTGAGCGACATGGTTCCCCCACACTCCCTCTGAGCCTGGATTTAAGGAATACATTTCAGAATGTAGAGCTACATACTGTGGTGCTGGTGAATGTTGTCTTTCTAAGGGCACCAGAAAGATGAATAAGATAAAATCATTTGTATCTTTATTTACAAAGGCAAGGGATTGCACCCTTGGTGTGTCTTGGCCATTTGGGAAAAGCTGCATTTGAAACTTCAGATTTGTATGTTTTGGGTTGTTTTATATATATTGCAAACATTTCAGGGTAATCTATGTTGTTACATCCCATGACACTGCTGCAGACTGTGAGAGATGGAAAGTAGTGATTTCCTTTAAGCTCTAATTTCTGGAAACAAATGACTGCCTAGAAACTTTACACTTAAAAAAAAATAAAAGTTGGTAAAATTTCTGTGTAAGGGAAATCTGAAAATGGGAGTTAAATGCAAGCAAAAATCTTGCAAACAAGACAGGATTTAAAAGTTTATATGGAGCAGTGAACAAGCAAACTCATAACCTTGAGCTTTTTTCACTTGCTTTGACAATGATGCCAGGCACCACATCCAAAATATAACATTTTATCTCATGCAGCTACACAAAGGCTTATTTTCAGAAACATCTTGTCAATAAAAGCAGAAAAAAAGGCAAACCTTACTAATCACTGTAGCAGGATAACTCAAGCTAATAACATAACCTGCAATTTTGCAGTTTTATGTTTTTAGAAGGAATGAAAAAAACCTCTCACCAATCCCTCTGACACTGATTCATCAAATAAATTAACTGCGTTCATCAGTTAACTCTCAGTGGTCAAATAGGGTTAAAATTCTTGGATCCAATTCACACTGCTAATTTTGCAAAGGGGGGAAAAAGCACAGTGGGATAGCAGAAGCCAAATCTGCTATTTTGCCACAACTGACAGAACCTTGGGGGCCGCTGTTTTATTCTCGTAATATTTCCTTTAATAAAAACGTGCCTGATTAAAACACCCTTTTAGAAAACATTAATTCAGCAGCTAAAAAAAAAAAAAAAAATTCAAATGAACTCAAATAGATTTTCTCTGGTACGTTAACGTTGCATTTAGGATAATGGATAAGGAGAAGGATGGATTCTGTAGGTATAAATCGATAAGTGAGGGGGGTTGATGAAACTGCAACCTGTGAGAGTGAAGCCCTGGTGGTTTGTGATATCATCAGGAGCCTGAGATTAATTTGTTTGACAGTTCAGTCTCCTGCATTCATTATTTTAGCAACAGGACCCCGATGCACACGTTAACCAAGTAGCCAACACAGCCTCACTCAGATCCCCTACAAGCACCTGGGTTACAGCAAAAATCCCAGCTGAATTGTCAGTAGGACACATGAACAGATTATCCTTTTTACTGCTGTAAGAAAACTGATAGAGGGGGGGTTATGGACAGATGGAGCAAATTGGTAGTTTTGGATTAGCCCCACTGCTGATCACACTGGCTGGTCACACACCCAGCAAGGATCTGGCTCTGCCACTCTTCCAAGGCTCAGTGCAGCCTCGATGAAGCTGTGTTAATGATTTCATTGGGATTTCAAGGGGAATATGATTGGTGGCAGCATGGATAAATGTACAACACTCTGCTCCCAGCCTGCTCTCTCGATGGTTTCTGCCTTTGAATTTTCTCTGGCTGAAAATAAAAGATTTAAGAGATAAATTTTTTGGTTTGCAAGAAAAACCAAAAGAGTTAATGTAAGTCAGTCAGGTGCTGGAAATCCCAAATAACCTTCTGTACTCTCTATTTTCTATACAGATATCTCTCTGCTCATTTTTCTTGCAGGCTTATGATCAAATCCTGCTCTCCTTGTGCACCATCTAAGGGCCTCTGAAACCCCATGAAGGGGCCATTGATTTTAATGGCTGTTGGATCAGCCCCTTGCTCTTAGGGATAGCCCCATTAATTTCATATGGCCTGCTTCTGTGAGTATATTGGCCCCAGTTCAGCCCCAAGTCTCTGATTTCCCTAGCCCTGGGAACAGGCAGGAATCCCTGCCCTGTTCTGCTGTACAGTCTACCCCATCCAGCTGGAGTTAAGTGTACCTCATTATTCAGGGAAATTTGGATTTGGACAATTCTTCAGTGATAAACAACATATTGCTATAATTAGCAAGTGTGGACTGGGAATCCTGGAAATGGAGTCTGTCCAATCTGTCAGTTTAGGAGCACATTGTTTAATTTACACAGTGCAGCACATTGTGCAGCCTGAGAAGGCTCCCCCAGCCTGGGCCAGAGCAGGGCTTGCTGCTGCCTCCTACTTTGGAAAATCAGCTTTCAGCTTCAGACAGCAATTTTCACACTCTTCTTCTTCCTCTTGGCCTCCTCGTCTAGATTGAAAGTGAAAGAGGCTGAAAAGACTGAAAGAGGCCACAAACAGCTCCTGTACAACCACTGCCAAGCCTTTTTTACAGCTAAACCCTGAGGATCCCCATTTCCCAGAATAAAAGTCTCCCCTTCTGGAAGACTGTGTGCAGGGAGTGTTATGAGGGGTGTTAGGACAGTACAGTCCAAATCATTGAATAGAATCAATCACAGAATCAGGGACTCGTAGAATCATAGAATGGTTTGGGTTGGAAGGGACCCTAAAGGCCATCTTAGTTCCAACACTCCCACCATGGGCAGGGACACCTTCCACTATCCCAGCTTGCTCCAAGGCCTGTCCAGCCTGGCTTAGGACACTTCCAGGGATGTGGCAGCCACATCTCTGGTCATTCAGACATTCACTGGTCAACCTGTGCTGGTGTCTGACTACCTCCACAGGGCAGAATTTCTTCCAAATATCCAATCTAAGCCTGCCCTCTGTCAGCTTGAAGCCATGATGATTGTCCTGAAGTGCCAGGCTCAACATTCAAGCCTCTGTGCTGCTGCACCCAAGCTCTGGGAGTCCTGAGCTGCAGGGTGAGAGAAGTCAACCAGCCTGGAGTGCAGCACAAAGTCCAAAACAGCCATCCAAAACCTGCTCCACAGAGGGATGTTTGCTTTGTTTGTAAATTACCATGAATACACCAGCAGAAATGCACAGCAGAGTTGTTTTAATACAAATACATACTAATGAATTTCCACCCAGGCTGACCAGAGCATCACGTTTTGCCTCACCAGGCCAGATTCTTCTTCGGTTATCAGACTTCCCCTTCACTCCCCTGCTTGTCTTCTAATCAAAGGAAACCACTCCAACTTTTAAATGAAACTAATTTTCATATTGCCCACATATACATACAGTTAAGAAATTACAGTGACAGTGATAAAAAATGTTAATTTTTCTTTCCAGATGCTTGTAAAACAGCCTTAACATATGTCCGCTGTTTAATTAACAGAGCGGCAGCATGGTGGAGGGAAGCCAAACTAATAATTTAAAGAAGCATTCTCCCTCCCTTGATTTGAATCCCAAAACACATCCATCATGTGCATTTCTGAAACTGCAAAAGATTTAATTTTCTGAACTTTCAGCAAGCATCATAAAACAAGTCAAAGGGAAACCTGAAGTCAGGAGTGATCGCCTTTGAGAGAGTTCAGCTTCAGAACTTGTACAAAAATTCATTTCATTAAGTGACTAAAAACTCCAGTGCACTTTTTTTTTTTTTAAATTAGCTTTTATTGTCACCTCCTGCTGGGTGGCCAAAAGGTGCCATTTTGCTTCTCAGGTTCTGGTTTTGAGCTGCCTCCTTGCACAAGATTGATGAGGATGTAATTCCTTCCTCCAAGCAGAGCCAGGATTCAGCCAGTCACCTCATCTACTCACAGAGCCTTCTCCTGGAGAATTTGTGTGCTGCAAAATTTCTGGGGTGTCTGTCTTTCCTCCCCAGGAAGCACAGACATGCTGCTGTCCCAGCTTATAGCTGGGGGGCTGAGACAATTTAAATTGCATGTTCAACACATGCATTTTCACTAACTCCACTTTTGGAGCTGTTCCTCAGCCCAGGCTCTGGAGGGGGACAATGAGGATGCTGAGGACCTTGGCACAAGGTGAAGGTCTCACCTCACAGTCCAGAGTCACCAGCTCAGCACACAGCTGATATTCCAAGCTCTGCTCTTGCAAGTGCAGCATTGAGGGTCTGAGATGGAGCAAATAGAGCAAAGTGCTGGTCTCTGAGCTCACATCTGCTTGCCACTCTCCTCTTTGCCCCCTGACAAAGACAAGGCCATAGGGACAAGGCAAACCTAAAACTGTCACTTGCAAAATTGGCACAGAGGTCACATCTCTGAAGCCAAAGTCAACTCCCGGAGAGGGCCTTGCCCTTTCTCTGAAAGCACATTGAGAGCTTCATCCCCCTCTGCCCTTCGTGTCTGGGATGTCTGTAGGATATTTAAAGGTGCAAAAAGCTCTCCTTACCTCCTTCCCCCTGTTGTCAGCAAACAACAATTTGTATGGATCAAATCCCCCTGGAGATTACTCTGAGATCCATAGCGGGGGAGGAGGAGGTGCCACCACAGCCATTAACCTCTTCTGGGATAACCAGACACACAGAAAGTCAGCCCTGCCCACAACTCACAGCCAGGAAATGATGCTCTTGGCCCCCATCCTCTGCAGAGGTAATGACTCCTCCAGAGGGACCAATATGCCCGGGGAAAGGAGTTTGTGTTTTATCAACCTGATGGAGCAGCCTCTGTTCCCAGAGAGACACACGGTGTAAAAGACAAAGCAACAGTGCCAGCTGGGGAAATACACCCTTTCCTCTGTGGAAAGGAAGAGATTTGTCAAAGGTGATGTTGTATTTTATTACTGTATTGAATGCAAGAGCACATTAATAGACTTCTGTTAAATATTAACCAGGAAGAGGAAAGATGGGGACAGAACATTTTTGTTCTCCAACTTTTGTAGGGAGCACATGGTCATAAAGCAACTCAGAAATTAATCTGCTGATAGATTAGAGACTGTGAGTGTTAATTGACCCTTTGATCTCCCAGTTGTTATTTTGGGTCTTGCAGGGAGGGATATTAATGAATCTGAAGTTATTAATGAGTTCCTCACTTGCTGTGGCAGCATTTGGCTCCCAGCAGAGGATCCCTTTGGGTTGGCCCTGCTCTGGCTGGAGTTCTCGAAGGGGTGGAGACAGAGAGACAGACACTGCATGACAGGCAGGAGGAGAGCACCCAGACAGTCTTCGTGCTCTACATGACTAAAGGGAGTTGAAAACTCCCCAGCTTGAAATCGAGAGCACTTCACAGACTCTTGGATCAGTGTCACTCCTAATTCCGGCACAGCTCAAAGCCAGGGGATCTGTTTATCACCTTCCTCCTTTCAGAGCCCACCAGGAGGGTGGTGCAAATAGACCTGGTCAAATTTCCCCAGGGAAGTATCCCTGGAGCAGCTCTGTACCCTTTGAGAGGGTTACATCAGGTGTTTGCTTGGCTTTGTTTTCATCATGGAACCTCAGGCTGTGTTTCCCAAAGGTCCTGCTCCCTAATTGTGAGACCACTTAGGCCATGGACAAAGTCATTGTCCTGTGGCAGGGACTGAGTGGCAGAAACCCTAAAAAAGCTTGAGCTGGGCTTATTCATGTCATGGCCCTACATGTTACCGGTGTCATGATCAGACAGGATTTCTCCAAGGTGCACAGAGACCATCTTGGAAGGACCATCTTGGATGGAATTTCTTCTTAGTCTGAAAGCTGGAGATAAACATTTGGGGAAAAAAAATTGCACACATTGAGTCAGTTAATACAGCAGGGCCTTTCTCCAGAAACCTGGCCAGCCCTTCCCATTACAGAGCTAGTCTTTGGCTAGGTCTCCAAAGGAGGTTCAGTGACTGTGTACATTAAAAATGCTATCACCATTATGGGCTCTTCACTAAAGGTACAAGAGCATGACAAATATATGTAATTTGCAAATTGGCTGGTCTTTTGCAATAATTTAGAGACACTAGTTAACGGCAATAGAAATCTAACAATTACTGATGTTTAAGGTTTGCATTGTTGCTCTGTGAATATTTCATGCATAAATGAACTTCCCCTGGACCAACTGCTGTTTCTGATGAGGCGCTCTGAGGCTTTATTGCCAAACACACAGCGGGGCTCCCCCAATGAGCCACATAACGGATGATGCATCACCTTCATGGCTTAAATAATGCAGAGTATCTGCATTTTATAGAGTGGTGGTACACTTTATTTACATATCAACTGAGTGGCCAGGCTGAACGTGAAGAAATATGTGGAGGAAAGAACACGGAAAGAACTTTTAATATTTCATACTAGCAAGCACCCTGCAGGAAGAGCCTCAGCAGGCTGAGATGAGAGCTTATCTGCCTGATTTCTCTGTGTGCATGTCTCTCTCTGAGAAAATCTCCTGCAAAACTGATGCAACAAATGTATTTTCCCATTCCTGTGAACTTCTTCAGCATTGTTGAAAACAAAAGGCACAGACTGCTAATCAGAGATTGACTTTCCAACTGCCATTTGTTTGGGAAGAGAATCAAACCCACCCTTAAAATCTCATCCTGTTCCTTCCTGGGGCTGCTGGGAGATGTAGTCTTCCTCTCTATCTCTCTGGAGATTGCTGCAGGGTATTTCTGCTCATAGGGAGGTCACCCATAAAGCCTCATCAACCTGCTAGGACAGCAAGGAGGTCCAAACCTCACAGAAAAAATCATCCTCCAAAATGCAGACTAGTGCAACAGCTGATGGTACTTCCCATGTCAACAAGTCTGGGTTGATGGAAGGGGAAAATAATATATGAAAGCAAGAATTACTACTTCCCTATGGATAGTGTGGCTTGTACATCATAGTCTCTATGGAACTGTATGTCAGGGTATGGATCCTCTTTGTGAAGCAGATCACCCAAGCATTCACACTTGAACCCCACATGAAATCCTTTGTCTTTCATGAAAGCCCCTCAGATCTCATCCCAAAAAAGGATGATCCCACGGGACTGGTCCAAGCCCTGGGATGTTGGCCATCACTCTTGTCCCCTCACAGCAAAGAGTCCCAGTGACCAAACACGACAAGGTTATTAAATTCTTTAAAGCAGCAATCTGCACTCTCCATGGAAAGAATGGCCCAGCAGGGCACAGGTACCAATTCTTCATCTGCTTTTCTGCAGGACTGGTGGGGATGTGTCTGCCCACCACAACTCCCTTCTCTGCCCAGCATCTGGTGACAGCGTGCAGCATCTTCCTCACATTATGCCTCATTCAAAGAGGAACTGATGTGTACCAGCCCTTCTTTGTACAAACCTATTAAAATTCCAATGCAAATGACCGGATTCATAATCTGGGCTTCACTGAGAAACACAGTTTCCTGCTTTCCCCAGTAATGAAATTACTGGTTGTGCAGATGCTCCATTTCTAAGCTAATTCAATCTCTGACCAGTTTTTTTAAGCCAGGATGTGTGAGGGCAGGAGAGTGAGGATGTGCAGGTTTGTGTGTGAGTGCACACAGCCCAACACATCTGCACAGCGTGTTTCCCAGCACACAGATCCACAGGCTATTTAGTTAGATAGCCAATTATAATTATAAATGCAATGGGAATACCAGCAGTATATTGTATAGACACGATTAAAAATAAACTGGGAAAGCTAAAAGCAGCTTAGTCGCCAGAAACTAATACACTACTGGGGCAAGTTGTGGAAATGCCTGATTATTCTCTTTTGCTCACTCCATCCCTGGGGGATCTTCCTGAACTGTTACTTTAACTGCTCAACTTGCCTTTTCCACTGTGATAGTCAGCAGATGAAGCCCTTCACATTTAAGTGTAATAGTGCCAGAGAGACCAACTGCTCCTAAGAGTTACAACCTATAAATGTCGCTTCTGTGTCGGAATGAGAATGTGCCACTGAAGATGCTGAAGTCTGCAGAGGGTTTGCTTGACAATTCATGCAGGCCATTAAACTCACTCCTCCCCTCGTCCACCCAGCATTGTGTATGCTGGGATTTCTTGCTTGCTTTCACAGCTTTCTGAGTAGCTCCTCCAAAGCTGGCAACAACAGAGCAATTTATCCCTGGGACAGAGTGTACGGCACAGCATTTGTTCAAGTTGCACTTCTCTTCACCTGTCATGGCTAATGAGAGCTCCAGGACAGACTGCCTGCACTCGCCTGCATCAGGTGTGGGTATCCTTACCCAGGGGAGAGAGAAAATGGAGATGGACACCAAGTGATGCCAGGATGAGACAGGGAGTTCTGTAAAGTGGATATAAATCATCCCCCTGTCCCGGATGGTTGCCCAGCGGTGGTACTGCCCTTTCCCTTTGCATGGGAAAACACACACAGCCTTCTCCACCCAGTCTCACTCTTTTCTGGAGGTGTTCTGGGGGATCTGTAGGGGAACAAGAACTATTTCTATTTCTGCACAGCACTGAGATGTTTCTGACCAACTGAGAGGGATTTCAGCCTGCCTTGCTCAGGAGAACATGATTACATCTTTACCTGAAGTGTATAGCAAGAAGAACAGCAATAGTTGAGCAGAGGGTTGGGGTTTTTTGACTCAAAACCCAGTTCTGGCCTTAGTTGAAAGCCCAACTCACCACAGCCATAAGCACGACTCAGAAGAAATACAGGAATTCACACCACGTTAACACTCACCCCAGTATCCACATCTTTGCAGGTACAAGACAGAGATATTTAATATTTACTTATTTTGGTTATCACTTAGACCCTGACAGCTGGTCCCCAAGGCAGGTTCAGATATATCAAGGTGTGCACAAGCAGTGTCAGGCATGGATGACAAAGGTCCATACATCCATCAGTGTTCCTGCGCCTTTTCCTTTGGAGAAAAGAGAGTTTTTGAGACCCTGGGAAAGGAGGAAAAGCACCTCTCTGGGAGGAATGATGGTGCAGAAAACTCCATGGCTTGGTGTTGCTCACTGTTAGGGGTGGCAGGGCAGGAAGGATGGCAGAGGGATGAGGCTGGGGTGGGTGAGGAGCCCTCTCTGTGGAGCAGGCCCAGGCAGGGCTGTGCTGAAGGGCTGGACCATAGGGACAGGGCAGCTGGGGATGGTGACAGACCCTCTGCAGCAAATGGAGATGGACCATATGGACAGCTGCTCTCTGGAAGGGAAAAGGGAATAGGACAGACTACTGAAAGGCTGACATGCAGGACTGACTCCACTTGGGGTGTTATTATGCTCCACATCAGCTTGAAATCTGGAGGAGCGAGCCTGTGACAGCCCCAGCCTGTGGACAGTCAGCTGCTGCCATCCCCACCCCCGCTGCCTCCCATCCCATCCCAT
>VYXF01003110.1:26228-81588 GCA_013397295.1 Polioptila caerulea | reverse complement strand
CATCCCATCCCATCCCATCCCATCCCATCCCATCCCATCCCATCCCAGGGTCCCCACGGTGGCTCCCTCCCCTCCCCTCCAGCCTCTCCCATCGCCATCCCCTCGGCAGCAGCCGTGGCTGCCAGTGCCACCAGCACACGGGGAGGAGGCAGCAGCTGATTTGGCAGCCACTTGACCAGAGATGTTGGTTGAATTGGGAGGGGGAAGAGCTGAGGATCCTTTTGAGGCCGCCACCTGGGACTGGCGGCACTTCTACTAATGCACAGTGAACAGCTAAATCATACATTATTGATTTGTCAGACATATTTGCATATAAATAAGCATGATCATTCATACAAACCTTAATGTTGTTGTTCTCCCTTTAGTGTTGTGATCACAGATGAATGACTCTAGTTAGACACAATTCAGGAAAGCTTGTACCACTGCAGCAAAGTAAGCTGCTGATTTAAAACTACATTTATTGGAGCATGTAAGTGTGACAGTCTATTGGTGAATTTGGGGATAATTAGTCTAAAAGACAAGATAAATGAATCCTGAAAGTGGTATTGTGATGAAGAAATGATCCCTCCATGCTAGTAAAGCTTTGATGCCAGAAATATTGTAAATGATAATTAACTGGGAAACACAGAGGAATTATATTTCAATTGTGTTTTCAAAAGGACTTAGAATTTTACAGGCAAATTGATTCGGTTCTCCCCCTCCCCCAGCCCTGTGATTATGAAAGATTGTCTAATTTACAACATGAACTATGAAGCATATGACAAATCGCTGGCTTGCTTTTATGCATCTTGTTTGTACGTTTCTCCCTGGTAGATATCTGCTTATTGTTTTTAAGCAAACCAAGACATGTATTTTTCAATTAGTCTTTCTCTAGGCCTAATCTAGACAGATCTGCAGGCCAGCACAACACACTGACCCATGAAAATTATATCTGCTGTATTAATTCATTAAGCATTGCAGGATCAAGCTGTAAGATCTCACTCCCTGATAGCATCAGCAGCATGAGCAGGGTTAGTCTGCATCCCTCCCCTGAAAAGAAAATATTATAGATTGTGCAATGCAGGGGAAACATTGCTTGCTAACACTTCATTTTAATTGTCCTAAATTAGAGCTGAAGACTTACAAAACTGTTCGTGACAGCCAATGAATACCAAATGAATTCATTAGGATCAAGGCGGTTACAATGAATAACTAACGAATCTATAACAACAGCCATATCCTTTATGGCTCGGCTGGCGGCTGCAGCACGGAGCCCTGGGGGGAGCTCTCCTCATCCTGAGGCCAGCACACTTTGCCCCATGCCAGCCTCTAATTGCAGCTCTGAGGGAAGCTGGTGTCACCGGGCTTGCTCAGGGTTAGGGGAACAGTGCAGGTGGATGGAGAAGGGGAATCAAAGAGGACGTTGCAGTTGAATTGCAGGAGAGGGCACAGCCACCGGCCCCTGAGCTTCAGAACATCCTGCCTGGGCTCCACAGGGCTGGGATGCAGCTTGAGCCACATCCTGCCACTTGTTCCAGGTTATTCCAGCATTGCTGCTATTGAGTCCTGCTTATCTGATGGTATTGTCAGGGTGAAGCCCATCTATTATCACCCATAACTGCTGCATCAAGCTCAGCTCGTGCACTCTGATCCATCCCAGAGGATGCAAGTGTCCCGTGATGGTTTGGACTGTTCTGTCTGTGCTCTGGGGCAGAGTGCCCCTGCTGAATGCAGAAAGCTGTTTTTCAAAGAGGGAGAAAAAGAAGAGAAACATCTTCATCTGCAAAGAGTTTGCACCTTGTGTTTCACTGGTGGGACTCACCATTACTCATATAAGATTCAGTGAGCTGGGATTGTGAAAGAAGTGGGGGAAAGGGGCTTTCATTTCTATGGAGAGGTTTCACATGGTATTGTCTTCCTTAGCAGAGGATGTTAATTTTTTGGGTGGCTATTCAATGAAAGAAAATACAAAAGACAATGACTCAGCTAAGTGGCCTCTCAAACCACTGCAGCTGTGTCAGGGAAGGGAGCCTTGGAGCAGGAAGGCATGAACACCACCCTGCCAGAGAGCATCTCAGGACACTGCAGATGATACCAAACCATCACCAGGTTTCTACCAACAAGAAAGAGGAAAACACTGTACCAAAGAATTTCTGCTAATTGGATGCTCAAAGAAACACATAGAGAACCAGGGGAACACTTTGTTCTGCATTGCTACATCAACACAGTTCATCCCTAATGGATGATGAATTCTTCTTCCTCTGGTCAAGAATCACATATTTTTTTTGCAGAGACCCAGTGGTTGCGAGGAGGAAGGAATATTTCTGATTTGAGGAAAGATTTCCAAAGACCCAGAAAATTGCCAGAGGTCTCTAACTAATGGCATTTGTTTCTTTTAAAAGAAAGGTGTCCCAGTGTAAGTGGAAAGGTTCTCAGCCTCCCTGCCCCTCTGGGCTCAGGGTAACCGTACCCCTCGAGGTGATGAAACCTGACAGGTGAATTTGTGCCCTTGCTCCAGTTTTCTGTCCCACTCCCTAAATAATGGCTCCATTCTAAAACGGGGACATGTTCCTGACATGAATTCCAACATAACTTCACCAGCACTTTCCACTTCCCATTTGCAGGGAAGCTGCAGGGATTGGGAGACAAGTGTCTGCTGCTTGGAAGAGGAGCAGGACAGACAGCAAGGGGCAGCTGCTTCTTAACCTCACTTCAGCAAAGCTTCCTGAGCCAACACATCTTGGTCAATGTTTCCAAGTAATTTTGAGATCCTGAAACAAAAAGCCTGGGTTTTGTACAAAAAATTGGATTGTAAGGAAGGGACTACTGGAACCCTGGGGAATGAGTTCTAGACAGGAGACAAGCAGAGCTGGGAAAAGCAGGGAGAAGCAGTAATCATCCTCTGAAATCCAAATAGCAGGAGCAGGGCCCCTGCCCTTGCTGATGTGCTTTTGGGAAATGTAGCTCGTCCTGGAAAGAGAAAGTAAAAGCCAAGCATGTGCAGGGAGCCTCTCTGGTGAGCAGCCTCCGCCTCTGTTCAGGCTGTTTGCAAACTCTCTCTATGCTTATCATCATGTAATTGAAATAACGTGTATTGACAGAGACTTGAAAACAACTGCTCAATTTTCCTGAAAATTCAATTAAACTTCGTTTATTCTGGGGATCGATCCAATTAAAAGGGGGGAAATTTCAGATGGTCCAAGCCTTACAATCCATCTTAACACACTGTGTCTATCACAGTGATGTAATAATTCCCCCAATCAATGCTTTAAAAGCATTTAGCAGTCTTGATAATGAACTTTTGTCAAAATAGCCTTACAAAGCAATAAATGAGAGCAGATTAATATGTAGTCATAAAGCTATGAATGGTTTAACGCTTTGAAAGGTTTGCTTCATAAATTAGACTTCTTTATTTATTTCTTTATCATAATCCCTCTCTCTGATATTTTGCCCAAGGTTTAGGTAGACAAGAGAGACCTGGGCTGAGTCCTTGTTATGAGAGGATGGATGGATATGAACTGAGGATGTCACATCCAGGCCTGGTTTATTGACATTACAGACAACTCCCGTGGCCACCATGGGGAAAACCAGAGCAGCTGTAAGTAAATTGTCATAGCACTGATTTTCAAATGCTGAACAAAGGGATCTCTGTTCAAACTTCCAGCGAGGCTCATTCCCACCCATTCCAGCAGCCACATTTGACCACCCCAGGACTACCATAACTGTGTGAGAGTCTTTTCACAGCCACTGAGGATTGAGAAACAAGCCCCATTCTGACACTGGGAGGGGTTATGCAATGGCCCTTAATTGTGGCCCTTCTTTAGGAAGTGCCTGGGTTCAATGTCTGCCTTCCTTGGTACTGATTTAAGATGTTAAATCATCTTCCTAATATTGCAGCTTCAGGCTGACCCCAGCAACTCCCATCCTACTTTATAACATCTGTGGATGCCATGCATTTTGACTCTCAGCTGGAATGAGTTCTTGAACAGTTTTCTGCTTCTTGCACATAGCTGTGCTTAGGAGA
Organism: Polioptila caerulea; assembly: GCA_013397295.1. NCBI lineage: Eukaryota > Metazoa > Chordata > Aves > Passeriformes > Certhiidae > Polioptila > Polioptila caerulea. The sequence continues at coordinate 77,585 of VYXF01003110.1, read as the reverse complement.
GTTACCCATCTCCCCTACTGCACTCTCAATGTGCTGTTCACAACAAACAGGTTTTCTTAAATGTCTGGTATTCACTAGAAGAACCAAAATGAGCAAGGGCACAGCTTAGAAATGGGAACCTCAAAGGGTACATTACTGCAGGAGACAGGAGCAGGGAAAATGCTTCTTCTCCAAAGGAGGGCATGAGGTCCTAGTTTAGAAATGCAGATTACCATTTTAATATTAATTTTTAGTGCCTTGGTCAGAACTCTCTCCTGGTAAAGTCTAATAGAGAGTAACCTGGGTGCAAGGCCCCGCTGCTGGAGAGGGCAGATGGTTTCAATCATTTTTATTCTACTCAAGTGCCATGAAAAGTTGCCTGCAGTGTGTTTGTGGTGTGGGAGGGTGACAGCTCGAAGGAGACAGGCAGAGGACAGCTTTGCCCCTTCCTCCTCGGGCACTTTTAGCACATTGTTAATGCCCTGGGCAAGCTGCCAGCCTCTGGAGGAGATCCCATGGGTCACAGAGCTTCAGCTGCTCTGAGGGTTTCACTGTCCTGGGGCTCAGTGTCCCTCTGGAGTTGGAAACACTGTGAGGAGAACTGGTCTGCAGGGTCTTCACCAAATTTTAACAGCATCCCACGTTAGAAAGAGAACTGCTCTGGTTTTCAGGGATGCTGGGGCCACTCTGCACTCACTGCCCTTGCCATGGAAAAGCAGCTCTTCTGCTCCCATGAAACGTGCCCTTCTCTGCAAGGGGCACAGCAGCCCTTCAGCATCTCAGAGAAGCAGCCTGGTATTTGTGGAGACACCAAAAGGAGGGAGAAAACCCCATTGCACTGAGTGGGAGCCACCGGGAGAGCAGAACCTGCATCCGTCTCTCCCATGCTGTCAATCAAACAGGTCCCACACTATTCCATTAATCCCTGTGACTTGCTAGTTCCTGCAAATGGAATGTATGCCGAATCCATACAGGCTTGATTTACAGACATTTTGCCAGGGCTCAATAACTGTAAAGCACACCAGCACTGCATGAAAAATGCTATCTGCAAGAAACCTTTTAGCTCAGCAGAGATGGTAGTAAGTGGCAGCATTTCCCTTTCTGCAAACTTCCAGTGGAAACATTTCATTTGCATATGATATTAATTGCAGAAGAAACAGGCATGCTCCTTCCCATCTAATCCACATGGTCTTTTCTGTGCTGTTTTCTTACAAGAGTAAGGAGCTGGGATGAATAGTGTAGGTGCAGACCATTCCCTGAGCAACCTGCAAAGGGGGTGACCTGCCCAAATTGTTGCTTTCTGAAATGAAACTATGCTAATTGTACCTAGTGCCCTGCTTCTTGGCTCACTTTAGACATCAGGTTTTTCTATTGCAGCAGAAAAATGTGTGTCTTTTCCTCAGCATGACCTGGAGTTATGCAGATACTTGGTTGAACAGCTTCTAAGTACATGCCCAAAATTAATGTGGGGAAATTATAACCCAGGGAAGATCATGGCACAGAGACATGGCCTGTTGGCCTGGTTGGATCTGACAAAAATCCTGCCATGCCCGTGCTGTGTAGAGGATTGACATTAATGAGGTATTTTATATTTTTTCTGACCACTCAAACCTAAAGCTGGGCCCTTCACACAGAAAACCTACAAGGTAAATATCTCCCAGGTTTATTCCACCAAGCAAGGCAACCACTTCTCCCCACAGGTTTCTTTTCTCTACAGCCTGGACATGCCCCATGTCATTCCCTCAAGACCTGTTTCTCCCTGGGGATTTTCACCAGCTCCTTTTGCTGTGGCCACTGCTGAGGGACCAGTCCAGCTGGGGCTGCAATGGGCACCAGTGCAGCTGCAATGGCAGGGCTGGGGCAGCACAGGAGGGGCTGCAGCTGCCTCAGGGCTCACAGGATCCTGCAGCAGCTCGATGCCACAGCACTGAATTGGCTCTTGGGCCCTTCCTTCCTTCACCTCAAAGAGTTTCTATTTCATGTTTTCATTTCCAGGGGCTTGGTGTTTTGGGGGAGGATAAGGGAGGACTGCAGCCTGTTTCAGGTATAATCTATTCCTCAGCATTCAGTCCCTTGTGTCTCTTCTGCTGGCCCTTTGAAATAAAGTATTATTCAAGCAGAAGAGAAGAAAAAAAATTATGAAAGAATCCTACTAAATCCCAAATAAACATATGTTAAGAAAAATAATTCCAGGTGGAATCATTACAGGTTAAAATTAAACTTATTTCTTCCGAGTGTCACTAAAAAAAATTGAAATACCTCTCCTTCCTGACCCCCCTTAATAAAAAAGAGATCATTTTGATACTAAAGGTATTGCAGCAGCTTTAAGGGACTCACAGATCAAACATCATTTGGGAAATTTCAAAGGGTTGTTTCAACAGTATCACTTTCTACCATTTCCCACTCTGAATCCCTTCTTCTTATATTTTGGTTCCTGATGAAGTTTCAGCTGCTCCTGAAGTCAGTCCTTGTGTTCTCGGCTATCAAAGAGCATTGCAACATAAACGTCAGAGTTAAACTAAAAAAAAAAAAAAAAAAAAAAACCTCTAAAAAAAAAAAAAGCATCCCTTTTCCTTTGGAGATCAGAAAGTCAAATAAAAAGGATGCTGATTTGTGGAATAAAGGGTGGGATTCCCTGCTGAGACGATAGGAATCTTCTGACTCAACTGAGTTAAGATTTGAATACATTTGGCCCAGACAAGGGGAGAAAAAAAAAATCCATTAGTTTTGAGAAAAGCCTCACACAGTTTCAAAAGGAAATATGTTAATATAAAAATATTTTTTTTAAAAAGGGGGGAAAAAAAAGATATTTGTGTGTGTGTTTTAAAGACCAGGAGTTTAATACTATCAGCCAGAAGCAAAGAGAGAAATTAAATTACATGACTAGCACGAAGTCTTGTCTCCTGCTGCCAGGACATGGATGAGGGAACAAGAGGCTCTTCTGCAGCCCTGCTGGATCCAGGCCCTACAGCCACTGGAAAACCACTCTGGCCACCCTGACCTGCCATGGCCATCCCTGGGGCACTGCCCAGCCCTCCACAGGACAAAACTGACCATGGTCCTTTCTTTGGCTCTCCAGAGCCAATGCCTGGGTCCCAAAGCTGCCCACACTGAGGGGATGTGAGCCTCCCCCACCTCTGCCTCAGTTTCCCCCTCTCTGCAGGGACCACAAGGTGCTGTTCTCTGCTGGGCAGCACTCCAGGCCCTCTGATCCCAGTGGGAATCTTTGTCCCTCCCAACACCACAGCCTGATTTCCACCAGCCTGGTGCCAGACTGCCTGTCCTTCAGAATCCCCGTGGTGAGTGAGCAAGAAATCCCAGATAAGTGACTTCATGGAACCCCATGAAATAAATTTTCTGATGGTCCAGATGCTTGTTCCCCTGGCATATCCCTGAGGAGGACAATGGACTCTCTGCATCTGAGGGGAGCTGGCAGGGGAACTCTTCTGCATCACAGCACAGTGCTGCCAGTGCTGCCCAGGGGCAGGGCAGGGGGCTCCCACAGCCACTCCTGGCTCCAAGAAATGGCATTTTTCTACTGTGCAGCAGCCCAGGAGAGGAGATGGCAACTCATGCTGGCCATGGCTTCATAGCACTTGAAATGTCCCGTGTTCATCAGCAGCCTGGGAAGGACACGGCAGAGGTGCCCTGTCCTTTCCTCCCCACAGAGCTTCCCTGCCTCTCCGTGCCTGAGCAGTGCTGAGGCATGTGAGGACTCACCCCAAAATAATCACAATAGCCTGAGACTGCCCTTCCTAATGAGGCCCTGGGATAAGCTGGTGGCTGGGGAAAGGTTCAGTCCAGCCATGGAGTGGCTGTAGGCTGTAACGTGGGGCTGTCAGAAGAGCAGCTCAGTATTAAATCCTTTTGATGGTTCTCCTGCTGAGAGAAGAGATGATATCTCATCATTAATGGAGTTGAATTAATATAAATTAGCCGAACAGCTCCTCGCTGCTTCCGTTCAGGCAGAGAAAAGGGGTTTATTGGGGAGGCAGCAGCAACGATCCCTTTCACCTCACATTCCTGCTGCCATCCATAAAGATGCTGCTGACCTCGCAGTCTCATCCCTCCTCCTCCCCTCCCCTGGCAGGGCCGAGGCGATGTAAAATAAAATGATTATGTGACATCCCAAGAACGTGGGGACTGTCCACAGCACAGACCTCCAGTGACCTTTACACAAGTGACAGGTGACCTCTCTAAATCAGCCCTGGGGAGGCTTGAGATTGCCAGGAGGGCTGGAGCCTGCACACACTCTGCAGCAGCAGCACTGCCAGCTCAAAGACTGTAACTCATGGGCAGATCAGGCTGGGGAAGAGGGGACACAGCTCTGGAGTCCCAGGCGGGGCTCTGAGGGCTATTTCATCTCCTGTCTGCCTTGTATCCTCTTTCTTCTTGCACCTGGACTGCAACTTTCATCCTTTCACACCCTTCACGCACTGGCAGGAGCAGCACTGAGCAGTTTCTGCAGCCCTATCTGGATTTACTCACAGGTTTCCAGCCTACAGGGCCAGAAATGAACTGCAGAGAAACAGCCAGGGAACTGCCCAGCTCCTGAGAAACAAAGGCTAAGAAATTATTAGTGCAAAGTTTTGAAGGCAAGAAGGGTTATTTCTTTATTGCATGGTGATAATTATTTAAGAGCAAATATAAACCTTACAGGGTGTTTCAGCAAGTGCAGGAAGGTGGCAGAGCGTCTGTCTGTGTGTTGGGGTGGAATGGATCCATATGTCAGAGCATATACCTGATCCATTTTTTAAAGCTATAAAAGACAGACAGGACAGACAATGTATATTATATTATGCACTTTTAAAAGCTACATTAAAAGAACATCATTAAGGCTTCACAGCCAAGCACTCAGACAGTAGCTATGTCATGCTCAAGGCTGCCTGCCCGGGTTCATTTGAATCCCTCCAGCCTATGAATGTGTCATGGCACAGACTAATAGTATATTGCCCAGGTATTTTCTCCTTCTCCACATGGAATGGATGACTTGTGCCATCTTAGAGCTTTCTCTGGCCTGTTAATTTCTTATTGCTGTAGCCACAGACTCGTTCAACCACAGCCCAGCAGCAGCTCCAGCCCTGGCTGGTGTGAATGTCTGAGCCACCTCCACACTTTGACAGCCAGGAGCTCCCCTCTGTAAGCAACACCACTGCCTGCCCTGCGAGCCCAGGCCTGGGGCCAGGTCCCCTTGGGGAGGACCCCAGCCGAGACCCACCCTGCACAGTCCCAGAGCCAGAGAGACAAACTCCTGCAGGTGCCACAAACCGGTGCAAAACCTCCTGCACGGTACCAGAGGAGGGAGATGCTGTTGCTGTCTGGCTTGAAAAAGGAAAAGAGAGAGTGAGGGAGAATTCAAATGAACTAATTTCTTGTTCTAAGACCTTTTTGCCCCTTTGCAGCTGCTTCTGGTACAAAGGCAGAGCCTTATCTCCCTGCTGCACGGATCCAGCCTACAAACAACTGCCTTGTTGTAATGCACAGAATGCGTGGCATCTGACGGCAGCCTACACAGAGCCAGTCGTGAGCGGGAGCCACATTCCCTTCCCCTTTCTGACCAGCTTTTCACTTTCATTCCTGCTCGCTCTTCCTCCTGGAGCCCGCAGTGAGTTAGTTTGCCTTGAGCATCCTCCCCCTGCGCCCTTCTGAAGCGCTGCCCCCGCGGTGCGTGTGGGCAGCAGCAGTGGAGGGAGCCTCATCTTTCCCTGTGCCAAACCTCCTCTTATCCCATGCCATGCTCAGCAAACGGCCCCTTGCACCCTGATCCCAGCAGGGAGCAGAATGGACACCTCTTCCCACGTCACGGGCCTCCCTTCAGGCAGCGTTAGGGAAGGAGGGAGATGGCAAGGTTATAATCCATCCCCAAAAGCAGATTCTAATCAAAGATGCTGACATTTGGGCTTGGACTCTGGAGTCCTACCCTAGCAGCTTAGCTCTCCAGGCCTCTAGCACTGAACTGTAAGGTGTCTCTAAGGCCCCTGTCACCACCTCATCATTTTTACAATTTTTAATGTGCTTATATTCAAGTTTCGCATTGAGGCAGAAAAGTGCTAGTTTAAAACAGAGAAGAGTATTGTCAACCCCAGATGTCCAAAGCAGAGTCTGAGCCTCCCAATATGCACTTTATCTGAGCAGAAGACAAATAGCAATTTTTACTCTTCATTTTTGCAATCTGAGTTTTTTTTACTATCCATACTGTCCTACAAAAACTACTGTAGTTCTCTGAGGAAACTGAGTATTTGTTTTAAAAAGAGAAGGAATAAAAGAGCCTAGACAAATATAAGAAAATTGTTGACATTTTGCAGTCATGCAAGGCCTTAGAAGAAAGTATGGAGGAGAGAATAAGTTAATACTGGAGGCAAGTGAGAAGTTCAGAGAAATTCAACATGATTTTATGCTGCGGTAAGAAAGAAAGGAAATGTGTTAGAATTTGGATGGATTCCAGGAGTACTAACAGTGAGAGCTTCCAATTTAACCCAGCAGTTGTCTGTGGAGGGGAGAACTGGACTCTCAAGCTGGTCCTACAGGGTAATGCAGAGACTGAATGGGAGAAATTCCCACTAGAGAAAAGCTGGAATGTGCATAATTTTACAGCATTTCAAACCTCATCAGTTATTGTTATTCAAGAAGAGAAACTGAAGCAGGGACAGAAGAAGAAAAGTTTACTGGGATGCTGAGAGCCATCAGAAACCTTTCTAGACAGACACAAGGAGGCTGATTTGCTCAATCAGGATTAAAAAAGAGAGACTGAGAAGTGATACAAACATTGCAGGATCTATCTGCCCAGGCAGGAAAAGAATTAATTAAGTTGAAGGGGAAACCTGGCAAAGATCAACTCCGCAGGAACTGGATATGAATACTTGTAGAGCTGGCTTTCAGCCATCAGAGCAGGGATGCTTTTGAAGACTTTTCAAACATAAATAGTGGAAGAGAGAAAACATGCTGCTCACACTTAGTTTGAAGCCAAAGTCCCTGTAATACTGGGGCACAGGCAGAACATCCCTCTGTGGGACCAGCAGGGCTGCAGGTCACAGCACTGCACAGAAAATCCTGTGGTGTGTCAAACATGTGGTCCAGGAATGCAATGGGATCCAAGATTTCCATGCCTGCTGAAGTGGGAAACACTCACCAGCAGGCACCTGGATGGATCTTCCTTAGGATCCTTTCATTCCTGGCACAAGAAATCTTCAGGGAGTTAAACTGGAGGTGGACACCACCACATCCTCAAACACCATTGTCAAGCTCCCACAGTTTACAAGCTGGTGATTTTAAGACCAGAGATAGGAGATAGGAAGCACTTTTCTCCTCTAAGGGAAGGGAACATTTTTTTGAGTTCATGTTTTCCAGGTAGTTTGATAAAATTGTTGCTTTTCCTGCCAGAATCCCACAGCTGCCAGAAATACCTTTCATGCTTCAAAAAATTCTTTCTAAATGCCCCAGATCTGTGGAGTGGGGGGAGACAGAGAGGGAGAAGGAGACAATCATAGCTCCAACCCACTCCTCTGCATTGCAGAAGCAGGAATTTGCTTTCCAGCTGGAATGTGGTTGCTTATTAGGGCCACAGAAGCGAAGAGGCTGCATCTGTAATGTTTCTGTCAAAGCAAATGAGGTCATTAACAGACGAGTTCAGTGATGGAATTGTCTCTTGTAGTATTTATTATATGGTCCTTTTCCTGACACCTCCCACTGAGAGAATATTAAATATTTAATGCACACCAAGGCTCTGCTCATTTTTCATTCCCACTTCAGCATTTCAGGTTGGCTCCAATCTGCTGCTAGCTATAAAGTTGACTGGACAATGGACCATAATGAATTAACTCTTTGGAAGCCACCGTAGCATTTACGGGACTGCCAAAAGTCTGGGTGCTTTATCATCCCTGACTCAAACGTGTGCTCTAGAATTCAATCCTCAATTCATTAAAACAAAGTAGGGGGAGGAGGGTGAGGGTGGAGAATTTGGGAAATAGGTTTCAGGAACCATACATAAATAAATAATGAAGGGGGAGATGGAAATGTTAGCCTGTCAAGGTGACAGGGTTTATTTACTCATTATTTCAGGAGCTGTTGTCTTCAAACATGAAGGTTGTTCCTGTACAACAGTCTTCAAAATCCTGAATGAACCTGGAATAAAGTGGAAGCAAGACCTTTGAGAAACAGCCTATGGTCATTACAAATCTAAAACAGATCACCAAGAAAAGCAGAGCAGGATGTTTCCCAGTGTATGGTGGTTGCTGCCCATCTGGTCAAGCAAAGACAAAGCTGGTCTTGCCTGGTAGCAGAAGTCTCCCAGGATGTCTATGCCTTAAAATGTATAAACTTCCAATTGTGTCTCCAAAAATCCAAAAAGTTTCCTTAGGTGGTGCTTCAGGAGGAGGAGGTCTCTGTCTGCTGAGGACATGCTGCTCTGTGAAGTTTTCATTAGATAGTTCTGAGAGCTACTCTTTACTACACCTTTTCCCAAAAAGCTAAGTGTAAAATTATATGGATATTATGTCTCCAGGCTGCTGGAGATTCAGTTGTGTGTGGAAGGGACCATCAAGGTGGCATCTGTCAGGGCTTCAGCTGTGAGATGAGGCTTCAGCACCTTGATTGCCTCTCAAATAAAGGTGTTTACAATACTTTTCCAGGATAAATATTGCATTTATTTACTGCTCCTCTTCCAACTTCCTACAGCATCAGCAGGTCTGCAGAAACTCTCATGCCTGTGGTACCAGGACAGGGTAGGGAAAGACACAAAAGCACAGTCAGGCTGTTTTCATCCACAGGGTAGAAATGTCAAAGAAATCTAACCACCACACATTTTTCCCTGAAAAGAGATCCCCTGGCATATTACTCCTGGTTTTAGAATTGTGAGCTCCCATTTCCTTATCTGGTTAACACTATCTGGCACTTTTACTGGGATACCAGGAAATCTGATTCCCACTCCTGGTGTGAAAGCAACCTGTATGTGCTTGACCTTTCTAATGTTTTTAATTTGATTGGGTGGCTATTCCCATATTTCCTTGTCACCAGCCCTAGTAATCTGAGAGGCAGAAGTGCAAAAGACAGCCAGTAAAAATACAAGCAAACACAAGTGGGAATTACTTGAGGCCTTAGGATGCCAGAATTACCCAAGGCTACATCCTTGCTCAAAGCCAAAGCTCAGCTCAGCTCACAGCCAGGGCTCTCCACAGTGACCTTTCCATGTCACCCCAGTCTTCATTCCAGGCTCAGATCCAGGGTTCAGGTTGGGGCTTTTTGCTAATGAGCTTTCAGAAATGTGGTTTTTAATTATCTTTTTTTTTTAACAGTTGTTCTGCCCAATATGAGCACAGTGACACCAGTAAAACGCTGTGTATTCCTCACATTATGGATTAATCCCATAGGAAAAGCTACACTGTGCATTGGTAGCAGCATCTTAATACAGCAAACTGACAATTACAGAAGTGCCTTAGGTCTGGTTTCTGACCATTCTGCCTTAAAATTGGGACTGTTTACAAAAAACAGTGGTAAAACAAACTTGGATAAGAACAGGTATGTCAATAAAGCCACTTCTAGGCTGCTCTGGTTCTGCCTCCACGTGCTGATGGAAGCTTGAACAAGTGCACAGTCCTTCTGCAGGGATATTGCTCTTCTCTGTGTAGTTTCCCCACTGATAGACTAGGAACAGTGATGAAGGGAAAGTATAACTTGGTACCTGAAGGCACAAATGACACATTCATAGGAGAGCAAAGTGAATTTAGAAAGTTTATTTCCAAACATTCTTGTAAGTGCTTTCTGCTCTCAGAATCCCAAAACTCAATTTCCCTGGGTGGCTTTATGCTGCATAAATCAGTTCTCCACAATTACCCTTGTTTTAGTTCCTGCACCAGGAATCCCAGTGAAATTCCACACATTTTCTCCTGAGCCCTTGTGCCACACAGGCATTTCACTTCTTGTGGCCACAGGCTCTGGGTCTGTGTTTAAGAGCATCTCCTGCTGCCCCTGCCAAGGGAGGACACAACCAGTTGTTGCTGACAACTGAGCAGTGTCATCCCAGAAGCAGAAGCACCATTTGTTTTTGTTTCCTTTTCAGCAAACCTATCCCCACAGATCGATTCCAGCCAGGCTCAGAGTGCTGGTAAATAAGCCTGCAGTAGCTGTAGCAGTTGGCATTTTCAAATATTCATCTTTTCAGATGATGGCTTTTTCTCCCCCAGCCCCTTAGCAGAGAGCTGTGCTCTTCCCTATGCCCAAATTGTCTACCATAGATGCTCAGTTTCTGACTTAAAATATCTCCTTTTCACTCCAGTGACTGTATACAGAGAGACAACAACACAGAACCACCCAAATTAGTGCACTGTCAAATCAGGGCAGCCATTCAATTTTATTTATTTATATGGCTTTGGCCATTTCTTTCTCCAGTCATTAATAAAGTGCAGTGAATTTGAATGTATGCAACTGAAAACAGCTCCTAAAGGGAACATACTGCTGGTGGAGAGGCTGCTGGGCTTCCTTTGCCTTTCACTCAATGCTTAGAGTGAAACAGGAGTGAAAAAGCTTTTATGGACACAGGATGAGAGAGCAAGGATTGCTCAGCCTGGAGAAGAGAAGGTTCCAGGGAGATCTTGGAGCCCCTTCCAGTGCCTAAAGGGGCTCCAAGAGAGCTGGAGAGGGACTTTGGGCAGACATGGAGTGACAGGACAAGGGGCAGTGACTTTCAGCTGCCAGAGGGCAGGGATGGATGGGATATTGGAAAGGAATTTTTCCCTGTGAGGGTGCTGAGGCCCTGGCACAAGTTGCCCAGAGAAGTTGTGGCTGCCCCTGGATCCCTGGAAGTGTCCAAGGCCAGGCTGGAAAGGGCTTGGAGCAATCTGGGATAGGGAAAGATGTCCCTGCCCATGGCAGGGGATGGAATGAGATGAGCTTTGGGGTCTTTTTCAACCATTCTGTGATTCTATGAAAAATAAGTATTCTTCACCCCAAAATAGCCTCTAGACCAGTCCTGCCAATGAGAGGAAGGGAAGTGACCTGTTCTCACTCTGATCAGCAGCATGTCTTTTCTCCTCTTTCCCCAACTCCTTGTTTGCCTTTTTATTCTCCTCTCTGGCTCTTGAGCACTGATGCAAGAATTTCAAGCAACATCAACCCTGGTGCAACTCCATTTGATTTACTGGCAGCTGGAGGCTATTCTTTGCCTGCCATCATCTGAATGGCAGATGTTATGAAGGTTCTGTTCCTGCCTTGACAAATCTTAGGTTAAAATAAAGGTAGTAAAGACCTTTAGATGCAAGAGCACATCACCAGGGAGGAAGTATCTAGAAGTTCTCCTTGGATTTAAACAGTAGGGACACCGGGCACATTTACCATGGCCTAGATTTCAGTAAACAACAACATTTGTTTAGTAAAAGTTACTAAAACTTGGCTTAAATTTTGACCCAAATATAAAAAGCCTGCATTTAAGGGAGAAAAGGAAAATTCCTATTAAAACGAGAATGTTTCCACTTAAAATACGCTTGCTCCTTGAAACTCTCTTTCACAAGTAACCTTATTCAAGATCAGCCCTTCCCAGCTCAGTGTTCATACAGCCATTTTCCAATGGTTTCTGGCAGGATCAGTGCTGAAGTAATACAGATTTGTTACTAAATACTGTTCCTGCTTTTTTCCCCCATGCAAACCAGTAAAACACCTTGCAGGATTCACTGTCCTTGGGTGTCTGTAACAAAGACAACAGCCAGGGGCTGTGCTGCTGTGATTTTCCATCCTGCTTGAGGAATCTCAGTATTGTCCTCACTGACACGGTTGCATTTGGAAGCTGGCTTCTCTTTCTGCTTCATTTGGACAACACCAGGGCAGCTGGTGTTAATGGTCAGAGCTCACTCCAAACCTCAGCTGGTGTGGTGCTGGCTGAGGATCTGCTCTGACATCCGCCCTCTGGTTTCTCAGCATCCTAAAGCATTGCATGGAAAGTGGCAAAGTACAGAGCTTATCACATGTGATAGAGCATTATAAAAGGATTTGTGGCTGTTGGGGAGCCCTTCCAGGACCTCAGGGCTGTGGCTGAAACCTTTGATCAGCTGTATCATTTAAAAGAGGGACTGGTGCAGAGGTGGGGAAGGTGGCAGCTCCAGTGCTCCCAGTCCCATGGGCCCACATTGACCTTGCCTGAGTCAGACCTCCGTTGTGATGGCTGTAAAAGACTGATAAGACTATTTACTGCAAGGTGCTTGAATATGGAAAGTGTCAAGGATCACCCTGATTAATGACAAGGTGATATCAGAGGGGATATCACTGCATATAATAAATCAGATTTTTTGCACGGGTTCACTTGGGTTACAAGCTGCCACTTGCCCAGAGCCCTTTTGTGATTTTAAATGACAGGAAGTGCAAGTTGAGCTGCTGAGCTTTATTGAACAGGAGCTCAGTTTCTACTCCACTGAAATGGAGGAAAAAAAATTAGGACATCAGATGTGGCAGGAGACTGCCCAGGTGTTTGCACACCTAATCCCCTTTGGTTCCTTGTAGAGTCAGATGGACAGAGAACACCTTCCAGTGACTGAGAGATGAAGCTTTGGAGAACCAGGCAACCAGCCCAGCCTGGATCAGCAAATGGAGGGTGGAGATGAGATGTGAGTAAGGTCAAAGAGCTTTTACAAAAGTCAGCTGCAGTCCAGATGCAAATCAAGCAGGGCATTACTGCGGGGAGCTCAGGCTGGCACTGGCTACAGTGCAGCACAGCTGGGTACTTCCCCTGGAAGAAGATTTGCCCTCCCCAGCCTCAGTGAGATGTGATGCTGGAGCTGACCTTGCCTTGGTTCCCCTGCTGCTCCCGCTGCCGTTTGCACCCAGACCAAGTGGAGGCAGACACCACTGGGGGGGTGCAGCAGCGTTTGGCACCATCCTTTGGGAGGATGCACGAAGTGTTTTACTGTATCACCCACCCAAATCCAAAAGTGGGCACTTGTCAGATGGGATGTGGGAGCAGTACTTGATCAGAGCTTGCTGCAAACCAGTTAAACTCTCCAAATGTATTGGAAGGGAGGAACAGACCCACCCAGAGCATGAGCCCATAAGGCCTTGCATGAAGAACGAGTATTTTTTATAAGTCCGGCTGATATCATCAGAGAAAACTTTCAGGAACACAACTGCTTCTATTGTGCATGAAGCAGAAAATGTGAAGCTTTAGGCTATGGAATCAAACCTTATCCTTAGGGCAGGATTGGGCCCCTGAGCACCCTGCTGTGCTCTGAACTGGCTCTGTGAAGGTTCATTGTTTGCCTCAGGATCCCAGTATAACTCAGGGAGCCGTTTGGCTTTGCAGACAGAGAAGGGAATCAAATAGTTGAACTCTTAGTAAACATGCAAACACAACTGGTTGTCTTTGATGATTTGTTAGCTTGGACCTGAGCCAGGAGACCTGGGGATTGCAGTCCAAGTTCCTAGAGCTCCACAGCTGACATGCAGAGCAGCAGATCACAGTTGGGATGAGTGAAACTTGTTATCAGTTGGAGAGGCAGCCAGCAGGTGGAATTTTCCTAAAATATCTCCTGCTCATTTCCAATCTGGCAATCTTGGCTGAACCTGAGTCACCTACTTAATAAAAATTCCATATTCAGTCCATAGAAATGCTTCCAGCACAGTTAGATCAATTTCCTCTAAGCAGCAATAAATGTGTTTTCCTTTAAAAGGCCAACACAAGCACATTATCACAGCCTATAATCCCCATTCTCTCTATTAGCTCAAAGTACATCCTAAAGGCCAAGGGTCGCAGCTAAAGACTAATCAGTCTCATTAGCCTGTCTAATTTATCTTAACTAGGGGGACACAAACACACTAAAACTGTTAGGGAGACTTTTTGATCAGGATATGGGAGTCATTCATCAGGGTCCTGCAGCTTCCAGAGACAGGAGGGAGAGACACGACCCGGGGACAAAGCCATTCTCCAAGGAGCCTCTGCACCACACCCAAGCAGGCAGGATGGGGGAGAAAACCCCGCTGTCCCACCAGGCAACACCACAGCGGGACAGGGGGAGAGATGTGGAAAAGCATCTCCTTGTTCTCACCCACACACCATCCAGCAGCTCAGCATCTTCCTTGCTCGACTCCGCTTTGGCACTGCAGGTGCTCGCTGGCCCTGGGAAGGGTTTGAGCCCAGCTGGTTAAAGTTTAACCTCTCCCCAGCTGTGGCAGCCACCGCTGAGGCTTGGGAACACGAGCTGCCCCTCCTTCTCCCATGTGCATCTCTCCTGACAGCTCCCAGCTCACCCCCTCCCTGCTGCCCCGCCAGGCTGGAGGAGGGGGATAAGGGACACAGCGCTCAAATCCAGCAGGAAGCAGCATGAAAAGGAAGAAAAATGAAGAAAAAATGAACTCCTGTGGAAGCAGTTTTGTCTCTGGTTATCCAGATAGGTGTTTTAGATGCTCCAACAATGGGGTCTGTTCCTGAACCTCGCAGTGACCATTAGTGGGCAATGCAAATGTCCTTGCAAACAGTGCCCAGAATTATCGTCCAGGCTCTGGGCTTTGGTAGCCCAAAGCAATGAAGCAAACCCTGAGGCTAATTTCAGGGCTCCAAGCCACACTTTCATCCTGGAGGCTCCTGGCTGGGAGGAATTTCAGAATTTGTGCTGCCTGAACATCTTCACTGGCTATTAAAAGACAAGAAGGTTTTCTGCTAAAAAAAGAAGGAAAAGTAGATTATTAAAGGGCTTTCAATAGGAGGAGGCTGACCAAGCTCTAAATCAAAGTCACCTCTTGAGACTCTCCTGAGAGAATGGAAAAGGTTATACCTCAGATCTCTACTTCTGTCTAGGAAATGTGCCTCCAGAATACTCACACTTCCAGAGACAATCAGCCATAGAAAACAAAGCATTGCCATTCCAAAACCTTTTCCTCACACACAACCCTCGCTTCCATGTCACATGTGTGTGCCCACCCTGCCCTTTGTGTCACTGCAATGTCACAGCACTGTGGATGATTAAACTGAGCTGATTAACTGAGCTGATTAAACTCAACCTGCAAACCTTTCATCCCCCAGCCCAGGGGCTGCTGCCCAGGACAGCAGGCACAGCAGAAACCCCAGGGCACTCGTGTCCCTCCCTCTGCATGGATGGCCCACTGTGCCCGGGTCACAAACACTGAGGATGACCTGGTGGAGCTCAGGGGCTGCCAAAGTGTTCCTGGCCTGGGATTTCACCGGGGGGAGGGAAGTTTGAGGTGTATATCATAGAAACAGGTCACATTTTGAAGCTGCAATGACTCCAACAAGAGGATTTATAAAGTGTCACAGTTCATCAAAGCAATCAAACACGTGCTTAGTTTTCATCACAAACATGCACCTGGTTAAGCCCAACACTAATGAGTAAGTGAGACTTGAGTGGTCATTTAAATCTATTGTGTCTGTGCTTTCTTTTCTTTTTTTTCTTTTACTTAAGACCACTGTGTGATAGTAACCACAAGTTTTTGACAAGAAAGATTTAGGTCAGTCTTACTCACATGGCCAAGCTCCTTTGAGCAGGTTCAACTCACCCCACATAACATGTCCAGGCTGGGCACCTCGTCTCAAAGTTGGTAGCTCCAGCTTCTTCTGTAATCAGGATCAGAAATGGCACCTCTGAAGGAGGATTCATCCTTTCTGTCTGGGGCAAACATTTTAGGGCAGATGAATCAGTTTGTGGAGAACTTGCCTTTTTCCCAGGGCAGCTGAGGAAGTCTAGACTGTAAGCTTGGATTAGTCACTTAATTTCTCAGGAGCAAAAAACATTGCAGTATCGACATTTTTCAGACCAGGTGAGATGAATCCAGGCCTCACTCTCAGAGCCACACAAGCCTTGCAGTGAGTTATTAGACAGTTATTTCCCAAGAACAAGGACGGGAAGTGCCCACCCTTGTAGCCAAGCCCTGCTCACAACCATCTACACATCACTAAAGAAGACACAGCTGTGGAATTAGAAGAAATACACTGTCAGATCCTTGTTTCCCCCATTGGCAGAAACTTACAGGGACAGATTTCCAGCTGAAGGTCCTGTGCCCCAACTCTCAGGCAGATTTATTCCAACGTTAATCAGAAGGCTGGGTGGAGGCACTCACAATGTCCTGGCAATAAGAAGTGGAGGAGATGGAGGGGAGGGGGGGAAATTCATTTGTAGGGATGATGGAGTGACTCCTTCAAATGAAAAATTACTAATGATTAAAACAATGCTTGAGACTGTCTGTCTACATTTTAAAGGTGCATTATCCCAACCAGAGGGGTCCAGTGCTCAGCACCTCTTCCTACTGATTACCATCTAGCTTTCTATTTTCATATAACCTTGAAATACATTAAAGTCAATGTATGCACAGGGATTCTCTTTTTCTGATGGCTCAAGTGATGCAAATGGATTTTTTTTTTCTCTTTGCCATCCTTTACCTATAATCTAAGTCCCACCCTACACCATTTCCCTTTTAGAGGGAGACAGAAGGCTGTGTGTCCACCCTGTGTGCTTTGTGTATGTGACCATCAGAGGTAAATCACAGAATTATAGAACAATTCTAGTTTGAGTTGGGAGGGACATTTAAGGGTCACCCAGTCCAACCTACCTATAGTGAACAGCAACTTTTCCCACCAGACCAGGCTGCTCAGAGCCTCATTCAACCTGACCCTGAATGTACCTGGGGATGGGGCATCCACAGCTCTCAGGGAAATCTGTTCCAGTGTTCCACCAAGCTCACTGTAAAAAATCACTTCCTGGTCTCTAGTCTATCTATTGGGATATCTTCCACCCCACCTTCTGATTATCCTTATATCCAGACTATCCCTGTTCCTAGTCTCCATCTAGTTTATCTCTAGTCTAAATCTAATGAGAACAGGAAAACATAAAAGAGATTCCTCTTTCTTTGATGTTATGTCTGACTTGGTAGTCGGGAATGTGCAAAACTCTCGACTCCTTCTCTGAATTAAGATGCTTTATAGCCCTGAATTCCCAGAGCAGCAACTGATGGCTCAATTCTGCCCCCTCCTCCTCCCCCTCATGGCACCCACGCTGTCCTTTCCACAGCAGCATTTCCTGTGTTGGAGATCACCCTGGCCACTTATTTGGCGATACAGATAAACCCTCTTTGCATTATTTCCAGAGTAGAAAAAGAGAATAGAAAATCCCCTTTTGGAAATCAGCTTCTTCTCTTTTTAATACTGCTTTCCACTGTCACAAAAACATTGCACACCCTATCCTTCCTTTCCAGATCTTATATCCAAGAAGCTTTTGCTGACTACATAACCTTCACTAACCTGAAATTCCTGAGTAGTCCCAGGAGCTCAATGCATCTTGGAATAAAATTTTTGTAATGTCATTTAAGGGTATTCCTAATCCAGAATTATTGAGGAGGCCTGGGTCATGGGAATTGAGTTTGACACTTGACAAATACTTGGCTTTGTGTAAATGGACAGGCCACTGAAATAACTGCCTTTGGATGTCACATGAAGAGAAATTAATTCTTTATTAACTTCCGCAATGATAATCTAATAAACTCATTTGGTCTACTAGTTTCAGCACTTAAAGAGCTCAGTCGATTGGATGCAAATAGATTTTTTTCTTCCCCTCTGGAGCAGTGCCTCTGTGGTGTGCAAAGGGACATCAGTGTGAAAAGTCAGGCCTGGCATGTCAGGTGTACATGTCCAGTTCCTGCTGCTGCTTAGCATGAGAGAGACAGGCACAGCAGAAGGACAAATAGCAGGGGCTAGAAAAATACTCTAATAGGAAAGAAAATGGAGTTTTATTAAAAATTTATGTTTTAAACAAATTTGCTATAACTTGAATTCAGTTCCCTTTTCTTCTTAATCAGGTGTTCTAAAATAATATACAAGGAACCAGTATATTAACTATTTCCTTTTAGAATTACAGCACAAAAAATTAGTCCAAGCCATATTAGGACATTTTGCTGAGTGCTGTACAAACACAACAAAAGCTGGAGCTCCCGTCCTAAAATTTTACTGCTAAATGCTAAAAATAAAAATGGAACTATGTGGACCAAGCAAGCCTCTAATTCTAGGAGCCAAATGTGTCCAACAAGAAAACAGGGCTGTCGTATGTGACCTAAGTATCCAATCAACCCAACCATTGCCACTTAGAGGTTGAATTTCAAATGTCAGGCCACAAGCTGCTGCAGATGGACCAGGAGCCATGTGCAAAATAAACAAACAAAAAGGCTCTACAACACAGAGTGAAACATGACCTCACTGTGCTCGTTTCAGACCTCCCCACCAAGAGAAGAGTGGCACAGCTGATCAGCCCAATTTCAGGGTCATATTTCTATATTCCACACTGTCCAAGGCTGCTGCTCTGCCCCATCAATAAGTTCATGCCACTGTGATCTTTTTCATGTTAGTGCAGACTGGAACCACCAATAAACCTGGCTTTGATGAGAATATTTATACCACACCACTGCTGCTTGTCTACACCCACACAGCACATCCCAGCAGCCATGCAGCCCAATGGGAGCCAGATTAAAAAGCCAAAGCAGGGCATATTTCCTGCCAGCAGGAATTCTTACCCTGCCTGTTGGTGCAGCACATAAAAAATGTTTCATTTGCAAAAGCCAAATATTTATTAGCACTTGCTAACTGAGTTGCTCCATAATGACATGAAAAATGGTGATGTCTAAGTCCGTCAGTTCCATGTAAATATATAATTTGCACAGGAATGTATAAATATATGTATGCATGTTTACTTCTGATTAGTGGCAATTATCCTATGAAAGAGATGCTGGAAATAGAGCATGGGTTTTCTATATTGCTGTAAGTATCTGTGTCCTTTCTGCTGCTCTGTTTTCAGAGGCAATGTGGGGCAGAGGACTTCAGCTCACTGTGACTTCCTCTCTGGCTTCCCTGTGGAGCTTCCAGGGAGGTCAGGGTCCATCACCAAATGGGCTGATCTCCCTGAGTGCTTACACAACTGAAGGAAAAACAGTTTCAGGATGATCCAGAGTGCCCAGATGAGTTTCCAGCTCTGAATCAGCCTCAGTAATATTAACATCAGCTCTGCTTCCTGAATATTTTTGAGATCTAAGTAATCAGCTGCCTTTATTTTGGATATCATTCTCACAGCCCTGGAGGACTTGAGCCTTGCTGTCTACATAGCTTCATAAATGGGATTTTGGCTTCTTCATGAAAGAAAAGTCTTTTCAAATCTGCCATGGTGAGAGGCATGCTGGAGATGCTCCCCAGCCAGCTTCCCTGCCCTCACTCCAGGGTGCAGCTTTGCATCTCAGGCCTTAGGCTGGTCACTCACCACCTCTTCCTCAGAGCCTGGAGCTGAATCTAAGTAATAGGTGCAAACTGAACAGACTCACAGAGTCACAGAAAATAACCTGGAAGGCATCACCCAAGGTCCTGCAGTCCTTTCTTCCCTGCCTCACTGTCAGTTCTGCCTCTGTTGCTCTCAGCAGACGTTTGTCCAGTCTAAAATCGATGCAGCATCTCTTAATGCTCCAGGGAATGCCCTGCAGTCCACAGATGTGGGCTCTACCCAGAATCCAGCTTGTGCTTCTGTCAAGGTGGCAAACAAGTGTCTGTGACATGTTCCACCGTGTGCTGAGGTCTGGCTTGCCAAGGGAAGAGCAGCTGTTATTTATAGGCCGCTCTCCACTTCCTCCTGATCTTGGATCCAGCAGCAATAAAGAGGTAGGGACCATCCCCCTGTCCATGATATATTTTCATGTGTCTCTCCAGCAGCAGCTGATGGGGAGGGACACCTCAGATGGGAAGTGAGAATCTGCTCATCTCACTCACAGACCTGCTGTTACTGCTCCTCAGCACTGAGATATTCTTAACATCATAACAGTGGGGATGTTGGATGCTGAGCCCAGCCAAGGCCATAAATATGCTGGCACGTCTGGGGGGGTTGTTTGGGTTTTTATTTCAGGTTGCAGAAGGTTTTTCCTCTTATAGAGGTAACAGAACGATGATGTTTCCCTCAGCTGTAGAGTTTGCTGCTCATTTCTCCAGGATGGACACCTGGTTCCAGGGACCATCTGCTGCTTTTTCCAAAGCTGATATCTCTCCAGCTGAGAAGTGGGTGGGTGTCTGAACTCAGCCTGCAGGTAAAGAGCCAGAACATGGGCCAGGTACAACTGCTGGCTGCAGTGACATCTTTGGCTGGTGTGCAAGAGCACAGTCCTGTCCTTTCCCAGAGAACTGAGGACACTCAGCCCTTCTGGGGAGTGTGGGTACAGCCGTGGGCTCTGCAGACTCTCCAAACCAAGCTGGCTCTGTGCTGCACACCTCCTGCTTTTGTCCACCACCTAAAGAGGATTTCAAAGAAGAAATTCCAGGCTGGGCAATACTTTTCAGAGCTCAGTTGGTTTTGTAATCCTCTAGGAAGCAGTTTAAGTGTATGAAAACCATTTTACCAAGTGAGTCAGGACACGGGCATAGCAACAGCTTAGCTTAACCAATGTCATGTGCCAGGGACAGTGCAGGTTTGCAACACTGCCATGAAAGCAACTTTCACTTCCATGAAAGCAGCCTGAGCTCCTTCCAGCTCAGGAGGCACCACCCCACCACCTCCCTGGCGGCTGGACACTGTGACAAACCTGCTCCATTACCGGAACACCCTGGTCACACAGACAAATGAGAATCAGAACAGCATTAAAATCAAGAGCATAATTCTCTTGCATTAGTAAAATAAACTGCTTCCTCTGGGCTCAGAGAACACTCATTCATTACTGGGTCTTGTTTGCAAAGAAATTTTAAGCAAATGTTGGTAATAACAGGACACAATGGAAAATGATGGTCCTGCACGGCTTTCATATTGCATTAGTTCAGATCTACTTGCAACACCTGCTTCATTTCACCTTTCTCCCCCTAATATCTCCTGGAGCTTTCAGGACTACCTCCCTACATCTATTTTTGGGTATAATTTGAGTGTAATTTGATACGTAATTAGGGTAGAATAGAAGACCAAGTATTTAACTACCCATACATCTCTCTCTAATTTAAATAATTCCTGATATATCTAACTAGTTTGCCTCATCCTCCACTGATGTGTATTGAACTGGGGATAATGAAATAAGAAATGTGAGGGGGAAAAAATGTTATTTCAGAGTCGGAAGATCACCAATTAATGACATAAAAAGCCTGGTGGGAATATCTGTGCACTTAATGCCCCTTCTGCTTCCTGTTTTATGCAGTCACTGTCCATGGCGTGAGATCTCAGAACAGTCCTTAGAACAACTTGTGTTTCCTTGAGCTATCTCAAAGTGATCATCAGCTTTTGGGACAAGACTTAAACATACAGAGGGTAAGAAATAAGATTAATTTAATTCTCAGCTAGCTTCAGCCATGCCTTAGACCTTGCGTTTCAGAGGGTAAGAAAGTTTCTTCTGCAATCCTATCTCCCTCTTTCCCTCTCTTATGTCCAGAGAGAAATCAGATTGCTGGCTTTAAAAAGAAGCCTAAATTTGAAATGGTTGAAGATAGGTGAGTTCAGCTCTCTGGTATGTGACTACACATCCCTGACCACTCAGTGTGCCGTGTCACACTCAGGGAATTGTTTAGCTGTCAAACAGGGGTGGCTGGATTTTGTTCGGGTGAAACAGCACTGCTGGATTTTGTCCTGAAACGTGGGAAATATTTTAGCACATTCCTCTTTTTACTAATACAAATTGTCCCACTCGTACTCCAACAAGGACAAGTGCTGATGGATGCACAGGCAGGGAAATGTCAGAAGTGGTTGCTCACCTGAGATTTCAAAATAATCTATCTTCATCAAGGGAGGGGGGTAACATGGAAATCCTGAAGTTTTTGATGGGAAGAAAAGTGCTTATTATGATATTGGTTGGCTTCTTTCACACAATGTAAAATACAGCCACTTAAATTTTAGCATGTAAAATATTGAAATTACAGTAAAATTTAGCCTAATACCAGCTGGTTATTGGAAAAAAAAAAAGCATGGCTGTGGAACTTGTTAACCATTCCATTGAAAATGTCGATGAAATCCACTCTTTGTGGTGAAATGCTTTAATTGAGATGGATCATTATTCTCAGCAGAAAATCATTTTATCAGGGAATTGTCAATCCACACAGGAGTATGGCAAGAAACAGCCTGTGCACAGGATCCCGGCCAGCCTGGGCTCCTGCCTGCCATGAGCTGGTGCAGACCCAACACCTTTCCCCTTGGCAAGCCCTGGGATAAAAGAATATCTCAGCTGTTGGGGAATATTTTCATGGTTTTTTTTTCCTTATCATTCTCTCTTCTGTTTCTTCCAAACAATTTCTAGGGATTTCACCACCTCTGGCTGTGTCTTGCACCCCAGCACTGCACTTTCCATTTCCCCCACCGCGCACACCCCAGGATGTCAGGTCACCTCTCTGTCCCACTTGGGAGCATTGCCCCAGGGACTTTCATACTCCCAGGGCAGCTAAGGGAGGGTGGTGAGATCCCCAGTGCTAATGTGCAGCCTCTCCTGGGGGGCAGCCCCCAGCCCTGCTCCCATCCCATCGCCGCATTCCCGACACGACGCGGCCATCCGGGAGCCCCCAGCCCGCTGGCTCACACGCTCCCTCCCCCTTCCTTGTCAGGGTTTCTTTCTGTGCAGAACAGATGGGCACAAGCTGTTTGGGAACCACCTCCCTTCCCTCCCCCAGCCCCATGGAAAGATGCATCACCGGAGCAGGGAGCAGTCCCCTCCCGGCTGCGGCACAGCTCCCTTTTCAGAGGGGCAGGTAAAAGTTTAACCAGGCTGTCTTTCAGTGCTGGAGGCAGAGCCGCCTTTCATAGCCATGATAAATTGCTCCTGTCAAAACTACATGAATGCTCATATTGAAAAGCTCTTCTTTCTTTCTTTTTAACTTTCCCCCCTCTCCAGTCTCACGGTGTCTCTCGGTTGTTAGCCAACATTTAATGCCCGCTTAGTCAAAGGGCACTTCCACTCCTCGTCTCTCTGTCCTGTCCCCTGGGGCTGCTGGGGCTGAGTTGTCACCGAAATACTGATGGTGAATAAAATTAAAAAAAAAAAAAAAAAAAGGCAGGGTGAAGAAGAAACCCTTTCAGTGTTTTTAGGGTGTCGTTCTACCAGTAGCTCCTAACCAAATGGAGGTAGACAGACAGATGTCTCAAGGAAGTTTCCAGCTGTTGATATTTTCTAAGTTAATTAAATAGCTATAGTTTGTAATATTCTCCAAAGGTGAAAATTAACACATAACACAAAACAATCCACTCCACCCCTCTCCAGCAGTTGAACAGCAAGGCCAAAACGTGCTGCAGGTGTTCCAGGAGACAGAACCTGCCCAGTCCTTAACATGGTCTGAAGACCCTTCCCCACCTGTCAATGAGGGCTTTGATGGGTGCCCCAGAGCAGGAGCCATGGTAAAATCACGGCCAGGTGCTTTGGCCATGGAATTGCCCCTGCTTCATCCAAAATTGCCTGGTTTTGTCAGTCTCCCAGCCCTGCTGCAGGACTTCTCTGCTGGGGCTGGTCCCATGACTGCAGTGGTCATGGAGCCCCTAAACCACCTACGCTGGTCATAGAGGAATGGACAGGAGCATGGACTGGCTGTCACCAAGAAAACCCTGTGAACAAATTGTCTATCCTTGGGTTTCAGATGAATGCAAAAGATGGGTTTAGGGGGCCTAGTGAGGACCAAGCCTGGTCAGTCACTCAAGGCCCTCAGAGCTGCACCTCCAGGAGAGGCATTGAAGTCCAACCTTCTGCATTTCCAAGTCCAATGTGGAAAATGGATCTGAGCACCCACCCAGAGCACCATGAGCTTGTCTTGGTGCCATATTTGCACATGTAATGGCCACAAGCTCCTCATCCCCTCCCTGTAAGTTTGTTGGCAGGAGTGGGCCTGACAGGAGCCTGTCCTGTCCCCAGCTGTGCTGCTCTGATACCCGTCCCTGGCCAAAGCCCAAAGTCCAAGGGGACACTCAGCACACTCAGCTCCCTGGGTACTGTGCTTCACCCACCCTGGCTGCAGGAAATACCCAAAACATGGGGGTGCTGCTCCCATTTCAGAACATCTCTCCCTCCTCCACAGCACTATATGGTAAAAACTCCCCACAGATCAGCTGCAGGCATTCAATGCACATCTCCCAAGAAGAGATCTCAGACCTGCTCCCACATTCCACTCTAATTCCTCTCTCTCCTGTTTTTCTGTCCATGCTGATATCTAGCCACCACCCAGTGCTCCCAATATATCCTGCAGACTGTAAATATCAACGGTGCTGCCCTGCTCCAGCAGCCAGTGACAGCAGTGCCTGGCACACACACACACAGCTTCCCTGGGTGTATCTTCCCAGTGACAAATATTTCTGCTGTGGTCCTGGTAGCTGGTTGCAATGTCACTGCCCTTATCACTGCCAGCCTCCCGTAGGCTCAGCACTGCCCACACCTATATCTGTATTTTGAGATATTAATATTGTCAGGGCACTCTTGTTATCCCACTCCTTAACCCTTGTTACACCAATACACACATGATATACAGGCAAGGAAGACTGCACAGCTCTAACTCTGTTTCCACTAACCTGTACTCCCAGATATTTTAATAAAGCTGCGTGGCTGGAAAAGATTGAGATTTTCGCATATGTGCAAATCATTTTAAGGGCTGCATTTCTTCTGGCTGCAACAGAGTAACTGGAAAAGATTTACCCTCCATTGAGCAAAAGAAAAGGGATGTTTAAAGAGCAAACTGAGCACTCTCCAGAGGCTCCTGCTTAAGTACCATATCAGCACAGGCTGAAAGTCAGGCCTGATCCTTCCTCCTGTCAGCTGCCCTCTCTTTCTCTGGCTCTGGAAGTGGTCTGCTGACATGCCATAAATCATTTTCTCTCTCACTGCCTCAGTTTCTCCTATCCATGTTCTGGGAAGTTTGCTGATGGTCCTCCTTTGGATAGGGCTTCCCAATTCAGCATCAGGAGTGTTGGAGCCTTGCTGATGCTGCATGTGCTGGTCTGGTCGTTGCTTGTGCAGAGCCTCTGCAGAGCTGCCTGGGGGGCCCTTGCACTGCTTCAGCTTGCAAGGGTCAAGCCCAGCAGCTTTGCTGGCTCCTCTCCCCTCCGTGCAGCACTTCAAATCAGCCACGTTGCACTACAGTTATTAACTGGTTCTGACTGACTTCTTAAGTTAATTATAATTTCACAGTGTAATATCAAGCATGATTAAAACAATTAGGTTTTCCACCCCCTTGCAGTGCCTCCCTCCCTCTGCTTTCCTTTCTTCTTTCCCCTCCTTCCCCTGCCTCCCTTAACTCTTGTTTTTAGATATGTTTCTGCACCACTGCAACAAATTGTGTGGTAGGATCTGAAATTATTACCCTCTTAAATGCATTAAACTGTTCATAAAGCAATTTGCAAAGCCAGTTACCAAACTATGGTGAGCCTCCCAGCCTGACACCTCCCAAATGCAGGAGG
This sequence comes from Polioptila caerulea, assembly GCA_013397295.1. NCBI lineage: Eukaryota > Metazoa > Chordata > Aves > Passeriformes > Certhiidae > Polioptila > Polioptila caerulea. Next base: position 52,263 of record VYXF01003110.1, on the reverse strand, counting down.
ATTCTTGGCAGCCGTGCCCTGCTGCTGTGCTCTCTCACTCACCAGAGTCAATGCCTGAAACTTAGGAGAAATCAATGCAATTATAGATATGAAGGTCCAATTACTGCGTAATGTGATCAGTCTTTATCTCTGAGTCCCTTCAAGAAAATCAGGGAGGCCTTTTCTTTTTTCCCTTGTGAAAGGAGTTGCAATATAATGCAAAATGATCTTTAAAGAGAGGACCAAAAGCGAGGGACATTCATCACTCAGCACATCAATTCCAGTGTTGGCCAGTACTGATTTCCCCCTCATACTGGTGAGGTTATTCCTGATTTATACCTCAGTGCATCCATTGTGTCTGATGAAATCAGTCCCTGTTGATGCCACTATCAGGTTCCCAGCCCAGTACCATGCATGTGGCCACTCCAGATTCCTTGGGTAATTTTGCTCATTGGGAATTTTTCCATCAGCTGCCAATTGTGGCTGCTCCTCCCTGTGGATCTGAAGGAGGATCTGAGGCAGGATGTGGAGCTGCCTGGCTGCCCCCAGCAGCATCTAGAGCTCATCCCTGCAACTGGGCTCATGCCCCAACATGGAGAACTGACTGGGCTCCTAAAGGGATTGAAACAGCCTTCCAAAGAAAATAATTTGCAATCCCTTCTGGGCAAGACTTCATCCTTGTACCTGCCCAGATAGGCTGATAAACACCTGGAGGGGCCAGGCCCAAGGAATCCTCATTTTCTTGGCACATATAGGCTGGTTTCAACATCCCCAGCAACCAGAGAAGATGGGCTGCAGTCACCTTGTCTGGGCTGGTGGAAGCTGTCCCTGTCCATGGCAAGGAATTAGAATTAAATGAGCTTTAAGGTCTCCCCAGCTCAAACCATTCTGTGATTCTGCAATAAGGACAGGTTCTGCTCAGTCACACACACACCAAAAAGGTGATTTTAACAGAACAACTATCACTCCAAAGCACTGAGTTCTGTGCACAGGAGATCAGTGAGAAGGACTTGTGTTTCTCTGTGCTTTAGCTCTTCACCTTTTATCCAACAGAACAGGACCCAGATCAAAGCCAGGACATGACTGTAATTATACAAGTAGAAATAAGTAACCATCTGCATTAATAAGGAATACAATCCTTTATCTATGTTAATTAGAAATAAATTGGAGAGAAAAAAATATACACATTAGCTAATAGTTAATTACTGCAAGTATATTGAAGTATACATGCATATATAAAGTAAAAACTCTATTCCAAATTAACAGAATATTGAGGTTTATTTCTAGAACTTCAGAACAAGGATGTGTTTGAGACCACATCTCAGCGTGAGGAAGGCCATTTATCACCCTCAGAACACCTTGTTCAAGGATCCCAAAGTGCTCAGCAAACATTGATAAATAGACCTTGAAGTATTCCCAAGGGAAACCATAATCATGAAGATATTGCAGAGCCAGGCAGCAGCTCAGGAGCCTCATTCTCTGTTCCTGCCTGCACAGCTCCAGTTTGATTCCCACTTCCCTTCTGGGGAGCACCCATCCACTTCCCCAAACCTCTGGTTCTCAGCCACAATCTGTAGGAGCCAGGTTGGCACCAAGTTAAGCTTTGGGGACAGTAGGGCTGTCACAAAATCATTAAGGTGGAAGAGAACTCTAAGATCATCAGGTTCACCTGGGCTGGCTTCAAGCTGCTCAGCAGAGTTGACCCTCAGCAGTTTGACCCACACCTTTGCCCTCTGGTATCCCCCACCATAAACACACGGACACATCCAGGACAGCACCAAAGAGAGGAGAAAACAACAGGAACACGGTCCTATGATGTCCCTGTGGTCCTTGGATGCCTGCTGCCCTCTCACTGTTTTGTCATTTGAAGAGAGAGGAAGATCCCTGAGTGGGCAGGGATCCCTGGAGCCACCTCCCCACATTGCACTCAGGGGTTTGTCCCCCTCCAGCTGCCCCACTTTTATAGGGAACCTTCAATGGGTTCTGTCATCTTTTAAACAAAGTCCTTGCTGCATCTTACCTGGGGAGAGCACAGCAAGGAGCTGAACAGCAGGTTGGAATGTGTTCTTGTGGGCAGGAGGCATCTCCATGCTGGGAGTGTTCAGGTGCTGCTGTGTCGTGGAGGGGATGGGGGCAGCTGAGCACGTGCTGCCTGTCAGCACTCGCTGCTGCTGGCCCAACACAGCTCCTCACAGCCCAAAACGTGTGAAGAAATCCCAAGAACGCCCTCCACACACTGGGACATGGACTTCAGAGGCCTGAGAAAATAAACAGTCACGACATATCCAAAAGTGGGTTTATTTTCTTTCCGTATTCTGGACCCTGCTTCACATTTCCAAGGGCTTCCAACCACTATTTCCTTCTCCTACCTTTGGTTTCCCACTCAAATTTCACACGTATTTTCTTTTCTCACTCTGCCACAAGAATTACAATACATAATTTGCTTATCTGGGGGTACAAAAACTGTGTTACTGTACAGACTGGTTTTGCAACACAGAATGAGTGTTGCCTGCTAGGGGTGTAAACACAGAGTTAATCCTGCCTTTCACGGCCTGCACTTTCCCTGTACTTGTTCATTCCACATTTTGTGCCTGCCCCAGGATGGATCAAACTGTTTAACCTTTGACAGCAAAGTCAGAGGAATGACTCACTTGGAAGCTAAAATGTAAATAAATATATGCATTGCTAAATAAATCAACCACTAATGCCCTAATGCAAGGCTGATAAATATCCTGATTAAAATCACACTTAAATAAATGGGGCAATTATCAGACAGGGAGTTTGAAAGTTATAATTTCAGGGTATAACTCAGCACAGCACCAGCCATAATTAGCAAATTGTTTTAATCTTTGATTTTTCTGTGCTATATAGAGTGAAATCTTTTCTTTCACAGCTGTTAAGGGAACCCTGGTATTATCACAAATGTTGCAAAAGGAGACAGAATATAATTGATTTATTGATAAATGAAAAAAATCTCTCCTTGCTTACATTGACTGAAAAATGCTCCAAAGCTCTTAAGCCTTCCACAGCACAGAAAATTGGGGAACTGCTAAGTGATCTTAGCAGTTTTACCTGTATTCCAGCTCTAACTCTGTGTGCCCACTGAAAAAAGTTCATCTCCCATACAGGTCCCTTCCCCTCGGGCACTAAATCAGCGAGCACTACCCCCAGTTACGGTCTCTAAATCCATTAGCAGTTAAGAGAAAATAATCCCTGCAATTTGTGCAGCACTAAGTGTTCTGTACGACGGAGGAATGTGCAAAGAGCAGAGTGTGGATGTGCCAGAGGACGAGCCTCAGCTCAGGACTGCCACCTCCCTGCTCCTCACAACGCAGGGAGCTGCTCCCGGGCAATATCATCATTTCAGTGATTTATTTTCCGTTTTCTCCCATCTTGCCCTGACTGAACAGCCTGTCTGCAGGCACACGATGTGAACACACAGCCTGTCTCGATAGCACACGTCATTTTTTTTGGCTCCCCGAAGGAAGAGGTAGCGTTTGCCTCCCACGCTGGATCGCGCCCTCTGAACCCGGTGTTTCCACATTCCTGATTGCCCTGCTGTGTGTGAACTGCATACCAACCAAGGAGTCCTTTGGATCACCTTCCCAGCTCCACTTTTTCCCCCCCACATACTGACTGAAAAGCAAATGCAATATTTTTTCCACCACCGATTTCGGCCCTTCGTGTACCTGCCTGTACTTCTTATTTTTGAAGAATCTTATCAAAAGAGCAACAGGTTGCTAAAGTGGTGGCCCCCAGATGATACAGTGGGCTGATAATTTATTAGGGGTTGTCTGTTAGGGGAAGATTGCTCTGAAGTGCTTTGAGCTGAGCACGCTGGAGGGGATGGAGCAGAGAGCATCCTCCCCTGCCAGCCCAGCCAGGAGTGCCTCCAAACCAAGCATGGCTCAGAGGAGCAGGGTCTTCTGGAACCCACCAGCAAGATTTTGGCCTCTTCAGATCAACGATTCAGCTGTCCTGCTGGTCAGCCTGGGATTCTCCAAAGAGCAGCTCTGGTGAATGTGTTCTCCTGGCAGTGCAGCTTCTGTGAAAAGCGATCCTTGCATTTCAGACATTGTCCTCACTCATCTGACACTGACCCTTCTGACTTCCAGAGATGTGGACAGAAACTGATGAAGCAGGGTCTGAGAATTCAACCTGGATCCATCATGGAGCCATGCCAGTGATGCAAAGGCCTGAAGTGAAAAAAGGAGGATCTGTAACACCCTAAAAATTGCAAGAGGAAGGCAAGGTTTCAGGCATATACTTGAATTTTATTGGAGTAGTGCAATGCTGAATTGAAATGCATTCATAAGAGGAGGCCTAAGTAACTTTTATTTACAGGTAAACCCTTCCCCTCACTGCCCTTGTACATGTAGGATGTGATCAAGGCAGCTTCCAAAATTGCAAAAGGGCTTTTGGGACTAAATCCCAAACCACACCAATGTTCTTCCCAGTCAGGACTCTGGGGTTTAGCAGAAGAGTTTTACTGAGTTTCCACCTCCCAAATCTTGCTTTTTCAAATACACATGAGCTGATGCTGACACCTGATCATACCAAGAGAACTTCATTTTGGAGACCTGTTTCACCTGCTGCTACCAACCCATGAAGAGAAGATGATCCTTCAGCAGGGCAATTCCAATGGTATAAACATGGATTTCTTCTTGTCAGCAATTAGCTAGAAAGGTTTACATTCCCTGTTGGAGTTATCTAAATAGAATAGATTGTGTTGCCTGTGCAATGTTATTGCCTCCCATCCAAAGCCAGTCACCCACACCTTCCCTGAAGTTGAAAAAGTTTCCCCACCCTCCTCTCAGCCTCCAAACTTTGATCACAATCCCAACAGATGCAAAATATTTGCAGTAAGAGGTGCCAGTGCCATCAGCTCGCCACAGTAGCTCCCAGTCAAAATGTTTGCATGCACACTTCAGAGCATCATTTATCTTGAGGGATGTCAGCTCTAAAAATGTTAGCGCGTGTCACTGTCAAAGCAAATGCCAGAAATTAGCTTTCTTTCATCTCAGAGAAGAATAATTAACTTTGCAACTGTTTCCAAAAGTGCTAATTAATGGGTTTCAACAACTTAACTTGTCAGGATACATCTTGATTGGAACAACAGCTTGCTCTTCCCCTTGAGGATTATGGCTCTTCTTTCGGATTCTTTTCCTCATCTGCCAGTTTAGTGAGTTGTGGAAAATGGATGTCATTTATAACACAAAAATAAACATGTGAAAAAAGGAGAACCCTGGGGACCAGTTAACATTTATTAATTATTGGTGTGCTTTATTAGCAATAATGTGAAAACACAGCCTCCCACTTTAACTGAATAATCTTTAAAGAAGATGGGATTTTGTTTGCTGTTTATGTTCTTGAAAACACGAGACTTCAGTCTTCACCTTCACGTGTCTGCATGGCTATGGCTTGGACTGGGCTGAACAGGGCATTTCCCTCTCTTGCCTTGAGTTTCCTTCTGCACCCAAGTCCACCACTACCTGAAGATCCACTCTCTCTCCCCTACTTTGACTACTTAAGTTCTTCCAGCAGTTTACAGAATGTATTTTCTTCTTCCAGCTCTCTTTGAGGCAAGAAGTTGCCTGACCCTCAGTACTGGGCTCCTTCCCTGTTACTTCATGTCACTGTTTGGATGCATTCCCTCCTTCCACCAGGATGAGACCTGCACTTCAGCTGCCCATGTTGAGATGAAAAGTAAAATACCTGTGTTTGACAATGGGATTCAGCAATCCCCATCCCAAAGCAAGTGTGTGGAAGTCATGCCACACAGCCAAAAAATCCCTAAGACCCCTTGAAACACCAAAAGCTTGGCTGCATCTAACAATTTAAAATAGTCTGGCCTGAATAACCAGTGAAGGTCACGGTCAGACTTGATGAAGACTCAGACCCTTATATGTGTTCCTGGAAATATAAAGCAAATCAGGAAATCAAGTGGAAAATCCGGGAGGTTGTTATTAAAAACCCACAGCTCAATTATCATTACAATAAACCTTACACCAGAGGTCATTTACATTCATGGTAATTAGGGAGGGAGGTTATGGCTGGAGAATAAGGACATATCAAATAAAGAAAAGGTTTTGTGCAGGAAACCTGTCCCTAATGCTGCCACCTAAATTGGCCATGCCAGGCTGGAGCTGTGCTCACCTGGGGTGGGGAGAGCTCCTGCAGACACCCCCACACCCCACAGCAGCTGCTCCCAGTTCTGCCAGGATGGCAGGAGGGTTGCTGCCCCTTCCAGGTGGACAAAGGAGAGGGATGCTGTATAAAGGAGTTAAGGGAGCAGCAGGAGCTGGTTTGCCTCGGGGAGCAGCTGGAGGAAGGGCAGACCTTCAGGAGAGGTTCAGTGTTTGGGGGATGCTGCACTCTGCAAGGCTCAGGGGGTCTGAGGGCTGTGTGTCCCCGCTGGTTTCTCTGGCATGAGGTGCCTCCTCTTGTTGTCTGAGCAGAGCTATGGCCAGGCTAGCTGATTGCTTTCCCAGAGCCTTGTGCCTGGCTTTTGGAGTCAGGGAAGGAAGTCTCTGGGCTTGGTTTCCCTCTGAGAGGGCTCAAGCAGTAATCCCTGCCTTGTGTTTGTGTAAGACGTGATGGTGGCAGCTCTTCTAAACTTTTGCTGTGAAAGTTAGGGGGAATGTGACCTGAATTCAGTAAAGAATAGTGGACCTCCTTCATGGCCTGTTGGCCTCCCTAGCTTGGTTTTTGCTGAGCTGTGCCTTATATTCAGACTCTGGCAGTACAGGGTTAATAAATTACTGCCTCTGCTTACAAGCACCTTAGGACTTAAGGAATAAGTGGTTATCTGTGCTTAAAAGCACACCTAGAGTTGGTGAGGTGGCTATAAACCATGTGTTAGTGCTTTAAGTTCATAATGGATGCCCAGCTCAAAAGTTTTAAGCAACTTTAAGTTTTTGAGCTGTTTGTAATTTCTTTGCTGCTGTGTCTGTAGCCTGAGCAGAGTTTTGCACTGTCTTCTCATGGGGGGAAACCCCAGGAAAATTTTGACCTGGCATTTTTATTGTAGGGGGCTGAAAAGGGAAAAAGTAAGCTCTGACAGAAGAGGACAAATAGTGTTATCTGATGGGACTGACACCAGAAGGAAATCCATTATAATGGTTAAATTAAATCTTCCTGTCACTGGTCACAGAGCAGCCTGTAAGAGTTAAACATGAAGGAATTTCACTTTCAGGGTGTCAACATTATTTAATAGGTAGGTCTATTTAATGTGTTACTACTTAGAGTAGAGGCTAAAATCCTGTGTTGCTCCTTGTTTATAGGGCATCTATTTTTATCCATGAAGGAAGGGAAGAATTTTGATATTTACTGGAAGGTGCGAGGTCATCATAGCTCTGGAAGAATAAATATTCTGAAAAAATAAATCTCTCATCTACTTATTGTCACTCATTTAATTTCACCTGTAGAGCCCAGGCAATTCACTAGATTAAATTTAGAGCAAGGAAAAAAAAAAGTTTAGGGAATAAATTTCTATTGCTTTTCTATTTCAAATGGCCTTTTATTCTAAGAAGTTGATGGGAGCACATTTTGCAGGTTCCTCATCCACCTAGTGCTGAATATGCAAGAATTTCTACAAAAGTTGGCCAAAACACTAGTGGGAATAATATTTGTGCAATGAAAATGAGGAAGAAAAGGTCTTTTATACAGCAGTCAGTAGTGTGTTTAGATGCATACCAGGGCAATTCAGATATTTAGAGTAAGGAAAGGAAATGGCAGAGAGCTGGGCCTGAGTCTGCAGTGAGGTCAAAGGAGTTACTGAAGGAAAGCCTGTGGTGGTTTCCTCCTTGTTTGCAAATGTGAGGGGAGTTTTGTCAGGTCCTTTGAGGCCTGATGAGAAGAGTAGCACAGAATATTTCAAACTTGGGTTGGATATCAATTAAAGCACTGGCTCTGGCAAAGGATGCTGCCCCATGCTTTTTGCCTTCCAAAAATCTGGGGGAATGGAGAAACCCTCAAGGTTTAAAAGGAGAAGGGTGGGTAGGAAGGGAGTGTCATTGTGTCTTTGCAGGGTGTGTGTATGGCTCAGGGCCCTTGCTGTGAGACACGAGCTCCTGGCTGCCAGGATCCTCTGGATGGGGGTGAGCACCAGGGAGACTGGTGAGCAGCTGTGGAAGGGGGGGACTGGGACACAGGGGGGACTGGGACAACAGCTCAAAGCCAGCAGGGATGTGAGTAGAGTGCAGGACTCCTGTGGGCAGTGTCAGTCCCCACNTGCTTTTTGCCTTCCAAAAATCTGGGGGAATGGAGAAACCCTCAAGGGTTAAAAGGAGAAGGGTGGGTAGGAAGGGAGTGTCATTGTGTCTTTGCAGGGTGTGTGTAGCAGGGGAGGTGGCACCTGTTTGTGCACACGTGGCTCAGGGCCCTTGCTGTGAGACACGAGCTCCTGGCTGCCAGGATCCTCTGGATGGGGGTGAGCACCAGGGAGAGTGGTGAGCAGCTGTGGAAGGGGGGGACTGGGACACAGGGGGGACTGGGACAACAGCTCAAAGCCAGCAGGGATGTGAGTAGAGTGCAGGACTCCTGTGGGCAGTGTCAGTCCCCACCCTGTGCATGTACATGTTGTTATGACATGAAAACCCCTCTGCTGCAGGTGGGACAGGCTGCAAGTCTTTCATCTCCTCTTTATTCCATGTTCAGGTCCCCCCACAAATGCTATGGCAGCCTTTAGGGGAAATACACACTGTCTGCATGCAGAGGCTTGGCATCTTCTCCCTGCCCCAGCTGGGCAGGCTGCCCTGGGCTCTCCTCTGCATGTCCCCAGCCCTGCTGTCCCTGTGGTGTCCTCCCCGGCTCCAGGGGCAGGGGACACCAGCCCTGCAGGGTCCAGAGCAGCTCCTGTGCAGCTGCCAACAGCCAGGGTGGCAGTGTGGGCTGTGCCCAGGGGCTGCTGTGCACATGATGGCTTTGTCTCTGTTTACTGGAGTGCATCTTGTACCCAGAGTCCTCCCCAGTGCATGCCCCCCCTTCCCACCTCCCCACTGAGAGCCCCTCCGGATTGGGCTCCTTCACTAAAAATTGGTTGGGAATGAAGGAGGGGGGAGAAACTTTATTAGTGTTATACATTATTTTCCTTCTCTGTGTTCTCCCCCCTTCCCTTCCTGCATGATGAATTGCCTGGTACTGAGCTGGTAGCTCCAGCCCAGGCACTTAGCAATCTCCTCCTGGTCCCTTGCACAGACAGATGGGACGGCCCATGTCTTGACCGTGATTGATTAGCTGGAGAAAGCCTGTTGAGTGGAGTTCCATGAAGATTGATGCTTTCTCCTTCTAACAGCATTGCCAAAAAGTTTCTATTACATTTTGATTATGTTTATAGAATCTCACTGGTCTCCAGGAAGATTCAATCTTCTTTTTCCCCCTCTCCCCTCTGTGCAATGTGTGTAACTTCCCTCTTGTGCATATGCTGTTCATCTATCTCTTACCTTCATTCTTTTAGGGGTGCCCCCAGAGGCCTCTCAGGATGGTTCCCTTCCCATGTCCCTCCTGTCCCTCTGCCCAGGTACCTCCTTGCTAGTCAGTGCCCTCTGACTTGTTCAGGTCACAGGCAAAGCAGGAGCTCCCCAGCATGAGGCCTCTCAAAGCTGCAGAGCAGGAGGAAGGAGTGTTATCTGTGAGGGCTTGCTGGAGAACTGAAAATGAAGAGCCCCTGTTTCCCAGCACAGGAGGCTGTGGCTCCTACCTGCCCACAAATACCTGCTTTGCTCTTGATCTCTTGCAGCTGGAGGGCTCTGCCTGTCCCAAGTCAGTTCATATCAACTCAGATGAAAATCCTTAAAAGCTGTAAGACCCTTTGAACCTGGGGATTAGTGTGTTTGGCTACAGAGGGGGTCAGAAAACTGAGCTATTTCAGCATTGCCAACTGCTCTGTTGCAGCTGGGTGTGGGGAGAGGACAGAGCATGTGCCAGTGCTGGCTGAACTTCAGCATCACAGTAAGAAGAGAATTTTGTTTTACAAAGGAGTCTTAAGTCCTGTCTCTGGGGTTACCCATCTAGGAAAGCTGGTATGCATTTTCAGTAGCTCCACAGCATGTGTGTGTGATTTTTAAGTGATAACTACAGTATAGTGCTGAAAAATGTGCTCACTGCTGCACAGAAGCAAAGATTACATTGGTCCCTGGCATCAAACAAGTCAACTTTAAAATGCTGGGCATCTCCAAAGTGTTAGCTAGAAACCTTTTCAGTTGGTTCCTAATTGTAGCAAATAATTATATTACCAAATCTTGTTAAGGAACTGGCTCTTTTGGTCTGTCCTTCTTATTTAATTAAACATAAAGCTTTTTTTGTGGAACAAGTTGCAGGCAGGCACCTTGCCTTCACTCTGGTGTCATCTCTAGGATGCAGAGATGCTTCCCTTGGGCCACCTCAGCAAATGAGCAGGAGTGGCACGTCCTGAGCAGTGGGGACAGTCCCTTGCAGGAGCCCCAGGGCTGTGCACATTCACCTGTGTGGGCTGAGCACACCTGCAGCCTGGGGATGGGAAACTGCTTGTGGCTGCCTGTCTGCTGCTGTCTGTGGGGAGGAAGAGGTGATTGCTGCCTTCTGATCTCTCTCAGTCTCCAGGGACTGTGAGTCTGTGTCACAAAACCCAGGATTTACGAGTGGGGTAAACAGGAGCATCTCCCAGGGGGTATCAGTGTGATGCTGTGACCACTGTCACCCTACAGGGCCCTCTGCCCAGAGCACAGTTCTGGGGCAGTCAGGCACTGGCTGTGCCTGTGCTGAGTGCTAAATACAGACAGGGAGCACCAAGGAAGGGTGTGCAGGCTGAGCCCCAAAGTTTGGGGTAACCTGGGAGAGGGCAGATGCTCTCTAAATCTCTGGGAGGGAGAGAGGGATACAGGGGATGGGACTGCCTAAAGCTGTGATGGCAGGAATCACTAGCACAGGTGTTTATCCATGTCCTCGTGAGCTTCTCAGGGCTGTACAGGAACTGTGACCTGGTTTGCACTTGAGAAATTGGGATCAAAGGAATGATAAACAGTAGCTGAGGAGGCAGGCAGGAGGCAAAGACAGGATCAGTGCTGTCACAGAAGAGCCTTCCTCCTCCAAATACCTTTCCAGGGCCTCATAAGTGATGAGGCACCTTGGTGGGTTAGCAAGGCACTCTGGAGATTCTCTCCTGCCCCCAGGACACTGGTGCAGCATTCCTTTTTCCAGGCATCACCACTTGCCCACAGTGTTTTAGCTTTATACTCCACGTGGTCTCTGTTAAATGTCCCCATGCCTGAGTGTCCCAGGGTGTGTGGGAGGTGGCAGCTCTGCTGGGCAGCCCTGTCAAGGCAGGGCAGTGATTAACCTGCAGCTTGGGGCTTTTGTTCCTTGGTGGGGTCAGCTTGTGCCAGCTGAGCTTCATACCCTTGAAGTGATGCCCTTCCCACAGGCTGGCAAAGCTGGCCCAGGTGTCCCACTCAGCAGGATGGACACAGCCTGTATGGGTCTTGCAGAGGGGATGTTTTACCCCCATCATGAGCAGGGAGGCCTCAGGGCTTGCAGGATGTCAGCTGGGCTCCCAGTCCTGCATCCCTGGGGTGCAAACAGCCAGTGGTGGGAGCTGCCAGGAGCCATTGTCAGTGCAGCACTTGTGCTGCCATTTCTTGTACCCTTTCTCCTTGTGTGAAACCTGCCTGGGCAGGCAGCCCATGATCTGTGCAGGAGAAGCCTGAGTGTGTTTCCCCTCCCTGTGCAGGAGAATGTGGTGCCCTGGGATGCAGCCCTCAAACCCCTGAGGGCTCTCCCTCCCCATTAACTCGCCTGTCTGCCCCTGCCATACCAGGCTATTCTTTAAAATATGGCCCCCACTTTTTTTCCTGCATTTATTACAAATGCAAATTACAGATGAAAGCATCAACGACACAAACCATTACTCAGAGGAGCATCTTTCCAACTGCTGGACTTGGACTGAACAGCTTGTGGTTAATTTGCTATATAATCACTGCCTGCAACAGGAAAGCAAGTGCTTCAACTGTGCTAATATTATGAAAGGGGAAGTTAACCATAGAGATAAATTCTGAGGAGCTGCAGCTGGGATGAAAGAGGGAAATAAATGTAGCTGGAGTCCAGGCTTCAGGCTTGCAGAAGTGGCCGCTTGGATATTTAAAGGGATAAAAGCTAAGGGTTCAGGTTAAACATGTGTTTTTTTGAAATTGCTTTTAGCCTGGCTGTATTTCCCCAGAGGCAGAGGATGCCTGCAGCTCCCACTGACCCATGATTCGAGCAGTGCCCTGGCCTGTGCACAGGCATGCCAGTGGAACACAGTGCCTGCACTGCCTCATTGCTGGGAGGCTTCCCAGGGCAGCTGCTGCTGGGAGGCAGGCACGGGGACACAAAGGAGATGGCACAGGCAATTTAGCTGGCAAAGAGTTTTACTGGGGAGGAGGAGGTTCCTCCCCATCGCTCAGGACTGGTTTTGGCTCTTGCACAGAAGCCAGGGACACTGTGTGAGCTGATAGAATTGTGTCCCCCTGTGTGGTGCTGTGGAAAGGGGTTGGAGGTGTCTCCAGAAACAGCCTGTGGCAGGTGACAGGCCCACATCCCCCTGGCAGAAGGGATGTCAAACCCACTGCAGCAGAGCCCTGGCTGAAGAAGCAGTTCTGCCCTAGGACCAAAAGTGTTCCTGTGTTGTGGCACTGCTCTGAGCCCTGTGAGTGCACTGGCTTCACCAGAACTGCCTTAATACCCTATACACGAGACTGAAATAATATTTAAACTTTCCTAAGTACCCAAACCTCCTCACCCTCCCATTCCAGTGCCTCCAATGTAATCGCAGTACAACACTCATGCTGTTTTGCAAAGTGCTCTAGGGATTAAAAAAACGTTCCTGGAGATTATCTCTAAGGACAAGTCTTGTCTAACTCTTTTCTCTGGAGGCTTGGAGAGGCAAGAGCTATAGATTATCAGGGATAGGAGTGGGAGAGTGAATCAGCTGAAGATGGGTGAGCTGGTTCTTATGAAGCAAGAGCTCCAGCAACTCTGCAAATTTACATCCACTGCAGACACCTTTTCTGACTCTGAAATGTTTGTTTGATTGCTTTTTGCTGTTTCCCAGGTCTGGAACAAAATCCTGGGGTTGGGGAGAGGCCATGAAGTGTCAGGGGATGATTTGTACCTGGGAGAAGCTGCCTGAGGCCCCTGAGCTGAGCTTACTGCTGGGGGAGCTGCAGGGTTTCCTGCAGCAAACCCTATGGCTCAGGGATATTGGGGGGGTGCTCAAGCCCCCATTCAGCCCCACCACTATGAATAAATTTTGCTGGCAGTGCAATACACTTGGCAGTGGCAAGGGCCTGCCCTTGCCAGAAATTTGGCAAAGCAACACCAGTAGAAATTGCCACTTAGCTTCCCTGTGCTGGGAATCGATTTCCAGCCCATGAGGGCGTGTTCCAGAGGAATGATGCTCAGTGAAGGTGGTGTTAGCCCCACAAACTGGAGTTCTGAGTGACCATAACGGGGCTTTTTGTCCAGAGCTGAGTTTGATTCCTGGACCTTTTAATCTTATGGCCATTTTGTTTTTCAAATAGATAACCTTTTATCCAGTCTTGAGAGATGAGCATTTCTCTTAAGCTGATGGCTAAAAGTGTTTTGCTTACCTCCTGGTTATTTGCTACGGGACAGGGGTAACTCCCAGCTCTAACTGCAGCTCCAGGAGTTATCATTGAACAGGCAGGATGGAGATGCTCAGGGTGAACATGTAAAGAACAGGGCCAGAGGCCCTGTGTGGGCAGGGGTGTGGGCAGGAGGTGCTATTTGGGGAGAGAGGGAAGAGAGAGCACGGGTGTCTGGACAATGGTGGGACTGTTGCGTCAGTGCTGGCCTTGCAGTTTGAATCCCCAGTCAAAACAGATGAGCCATGAAGCTTTGTGCTCAGTCAGGAGAGGATGCTAGGAGGGGATATCACAGCAGGGATCACCAAGGCTCAGTCTAGCAGAGACCATCCTGAGATGTGTGTCATGGTACACAATGTGCAGCAGCGTTACCTGCTTGGGTTAGGTTACACCAGCTCAGCTCGACACAGCAAAAATTGTCTGGGAAAAGCACTCCCAGGAATGAAGCCCCCTGAGAGCACCTCTCAATGCAGAGAACAAGGATTGGGTACATTTCTTGAAGGGAGCATTCCTGGAATTACTTACCAGCCTGGTACTCAAAGAGCTACAGCTGGAAAGATCAGGGGTTGGGCCCACCTCCCTCTGCTCAGACCCCCACAGCCCGTTCCCTTCCCTTGCCAGGGCTGGAAAACCTCCTGCCCTGGTGCTGCCCACTGTGGGGGAAGCTGCTGTGCACAGGGGTGTGCAGCACTGCCTGGTGTGTGGTGTGACCACAGCAAGCAGGAGCAAGAAGCCTGAAGTTTGTTCAGGCACCTCACCCTGAGACTTGACATCCAGAAGTCAGGGATGGGGGAGAGATGCTCTGAGGGAGGCATTGCAGGAGGCTGCTGGAACAGCCATGGGTTGTTAACTTCTGCAAAGAGCTGCCCAAAGCTGCAACTGAGGAAATTCCCAGTGCAGCTGTCAGCAAACCACAGCTTTGCACAGGCTGATCCCTGAGCATCCTGCTGTGAGGGCAAGGGAAGGAGCTTCAGACAAAGCAAAGCTGCTGAGACACTGCTGGCAATGCCAGAGCCTCCAGAGCTATTGATGTGACTTGGGCACCCCAAGGTGGTGTTTTCAGTGCAGAGTTTTGGGGCACAGATCTCCAAATTGTTTCAGAGAAACTTCAGTGCAAAGCAAAGCTGCTCCAGACCACCTTTGCAGTACCACAGCAGAAGCAAATCTGCCTTCTCCAGCATGGGAATCAAATGCAGAGACACTTGGAACACAGATCTTGCTCTTGAAGTGTGAGCTAGAAGTGCTCCTCAGCTTAAAGTTTCTTTTCTTTTGGTCCTTGCTAAAAGTCTTAGGATAGCCAGAAGAAGATTGCAAATACCTCAAAGATTGGAAGAGCCCAGAAGATGTGAAGAGGGGATTGTTTATTTAAAACTAGTTATTTCTGCAGTCCTGTAATGGGCAACTGCACAGCCTGGCTGCATTGTATGTTAAGTTTTTGTTGGCTTTCCTAAGTATTTTTGCCCATGCCTTTCAGAGGTACTAATTTGCTTTGTCACAAGGCCCTTTGGTGAAAGCAGCTTGTCACTTAAGGTAACCTGCCCAAACTATCTTCCAGAAGGAGAAATGAGCTGTGCTTAGGGCGTGGGCTCTTCTGTGTGCAGCTCTAAGTGCTTGGGTGCTAGCATTAGAAAATTCAATAGTGTTCAAGTGAATAACAGGGAAAATACATTAAGCCATTAAATAACTTGCTAATCTTTCAAGAGAGAAGGAAACCCCATGGTTGACAAGGGCCCTCCATCAGCTTTACACAGAAGGTGAATTCACAATCAAACTCCAAAGAAGGGAAGGATTGATGAGTGTATGGGACATGTAAGGGACAATTTCTAAAAGCAATTCAAATTTTCTGGAATTTTGAATTTAAATATTGCTTTTACTGGTGTAGACAAAAAGCAGGGGTTGTTCAGACTATGAATTGCTGAAGCAAAAATTGCAGCCATAAATTGAGAAGCTGCTTTTGGTACCTTTGCCCAAAGACTAAATGCTTCAGAGCAAAATCAAAATAAGTGATTTAAAGAATAATCAATAACATTAAAATGAACTGGCAGAGAAAAGTCCCTGCATCTATAATGTATTTTGTAGATATTTTTAAATAATCCATCACAAGCAGACTTCTCAGTGATGAATTTGGCAGCTCTTTGGGAAAGGTGGTAAACCCAGGTGCTATCCAGCCTCTGCTATCCTCCTGGGAAGGTGATTAGCACCCCTGTGGAATGAGTCTCCTTCCTCATGGAAAATGGTTGTTAGGCAGACCCTAAAGGTGTTTTGATGCCAAAGGCACATCTTTCAAATATGACTGAGCCTTGGGGTCATGCTGGTCTGCAGGAAGACAGCAGACAAGATTTTCTTATCTCATCTTGAAGGCTCTGCCAGTGGGGGGTTTGGTGTCTCCTCATCAGTCCTGCTCTGGAGGGGCTCAGTTGGATGTTGGGGAGGAAAAAGCTCCTGCCTGAGGAATCAAGGGGGCTGGAACAGTGCTCCTGGGCATGGAAGGCTGGTGTGGTGGGGCTCAGGGGCTGGGCTGGTGCTGGAGGAGCAGGATAGGAGGGTTGTGTCTGCAGCAGCTCAGCCCTGTGCTGGTCCCAGTGCTCTGTGCTCAGAGCTGGGGCTTTTGGTGCTACCAAAGTGTGGGTTGAGACCTTCATCTCCCTGATCACAGAGACTCTGCTACATCCTCTGCCTCCCATCTGAGTGGAATGGGAGTTTTTAAAAACCACCATTTCAAGTTGTCCCCCTAAAGTGGGAGTAGTGGTATCCAGGCAGGCAGAGCTCCTGTTAGTCAGTCTGCCAGGGCACAGCCTGGCAGTGAAGGGGCAAGGAAAGGCATTTGTCTGGTTATTCACTTTCATCTAGCTACACTTCACCCATCAAAGAAAAGCTTTACAACATAAAAATTCAGCAACAACTCACAATTTTGCCTTTATTTTAAAACACAGGCAATTTTTCCTAGCCTGGGGATGTGACTGATCTTTTACCTTTGGTTGGGCTGTTTGTTAAAGGGAAGATAAAACATGCTGTCCATTGATCTGTCCTGGCCCTGGATTGCAGAGTTAGTGAGGAGAGCAGGATTAACTGCTGGAGAGCAGTTTCCAATCCCAGCCAGGGGAATGTTTTTTCCAGGCAGCACACTGCTCTTGCAAAGCAATTCCTGTGCAAGACCTGGCAGCTCTGGCAGCCTCTTAGCCTGCAGTAAGTGAACTGAAGGTTCCAGCCGTGTCCCAGCCCCTGCATGCTGGGGGGATGACATGTGGGGTGCTGCCTCCCTGCCAGGGCTGGGCTGGGCTGGTGGAGCTCATCCCAGCTCAGCTCTGTAACCACAGTGGCCACTTAGGAAGCTCCCAAATTCAATTAGACAAATGCATGGGAGAAATAGCCAGCCATGTCCATTAAACAAAATGATCCTTTCTGGCTCAGGGAGGAGTCCCTGAGCTGCAGAGCTGCAGTCTGGAAGGATTGTTAACTTTGTATTCTAAAAGCAACTTGTTTGCCCCATTTCTGGAAGGAGCACTGGTGAGATGTGATGGGTTTGAGCTGTCTTTGTGTCCTTACTCGAAGCACTGCTGTTTGTAACCAATAATCAAAAGTTACAAGGCTCTGTAAATTGTCAGAAACCAGCTTTACTCTGATAGACTCAATGACATATTTCTATCCTGATTTTGAGTGAGCTGCATCAACAGAGTGTAGTTTGGGTTTGATAGATGCTTGTGTGGTGGAAATCTGGTTGACAAGTTTGGTCAAACTTAACTGTGAGGACTCTTTGCAGTTCAGCCTCCCTTTCCAGCACACCTGGAGAGGAATCAGCAAAATAGAGATGCTAGCAGAGGTGGGATCAAAGCCAGGCTGTTTTAAAGGAAAGAAAAATTGCAAATAAGGAGGGGAAGCTGCATATAAACTTCCTTTTAACAGAGGAAAACACATGACTCTGTCCTGATGGGCTGTCAGGGTCCAGCCACTGCTGTTCTATTGAGAAATTAGTGTATCTGCCCTTAAGACCAGACATATTTGAAATAACCACCAAATGATGCATGATAGCATCAGTGTCTTATGTGAATAATGATTGATCACTATTTCAGCCATTCCAGCCTTGATATGAAATATCTTGGATATGCAGGCAGCAGGAGAAGCCCAAGACCCATTTCAGTTTCTACACTTGAGGGTACCTTGGATACCATAGTACCCCCATCTTTTTTATGCTTAGAAACTGTGCAGTTGTGTCATTGGACCCTAAATTTTAAGTCTTTGGTTTGCTGTTCATTTTAGCAGCTTTTGCTACTTGCTTTCAATTTCTTGGTGTTTAGGAGTAGAAGCTGGCTCCAACTGGAGTCCACAGGAACAACAAATTCAGGTGATGGGTAAAGTATTCTTCACACATGTTTCTGCAGAAGGACAACATCACCAGAGCTTCATGTAGAACTGTCACTGCAGCACCTAAGGATGCTTTCTGAAGTGGGTTGGTTGGAGCTATTTCTCAAACAAGAGTAAAGGATACACTTCAGCTGAATGTGACCCTTAATAAAATAAAAAGGTTTCTCAACACTCCTGAAAGAGACCATGGGCCATGTTGGCACTTCCCCTTAGGTGCTACATGGGCAACTGCCTGGATACAGGCAGGAAAGGTGGGAATAGAGAATGGAGCTGGATCCTCTTCTCCAGGAGCACAATCACAGCTGTGGCCTGCAACAACTGCAGGCACTTCTCCTGCACGTACTCTCCTAGGTTTGGCTGGTGAGTGCATCACTCTGAGCAGGCTCTGTGCCCAGACACCACACACCAATCTGACAGATCCTGCACGGAGAATAGACCTGCTCTCCCTTCTCAAAGTACTCATGGAACAGAAGCTGAAGTGCTCCTCAGTGTGGTCACTCCAGCCTGTGCATTGCACAGTCTCATGATTTATACTGGAGGCCTGGTGTTCAGTTCTGCAATAAATTTGTGGATAGAGACACACTGGACACTCTGGGAACTGGTTAGATTCCACTGATGTCAAGTTTTATATCACACCAGAACCTCCTGGTTTGTAGGAAAGGAATGACAATTGGTGGCTGCAGGTTCAGGACTTGCTAGCAAGACAAGTGCTCTCTCCTGTGCTGCAACATCCTGAAAGCTGCTTCTTACGTGGTCACCTTGGTTTTCTAATATTTCATAGAGAAACGTGGTTAAGTGGTAGCAGCAGCTGCAGAGGGAGCAGATGGTGCCACCTGCATCATCAGATGTTTTATCACATTCTCTGTTTAATCCCACAAAGAGTGGCTGGAAAGCAGAGGAGAGCGTGGGAGCTGGTGTAGGTTGTGAAGGTGTGAAGAATCACAGGTAGCTGCACTGCTTCCCTGCCAGGCTGCTGTTTCCCTCAGTGCTGGGTTAAGAAAGTGCTTGTGCTTATGAGAAGGTCTGTGCCCACCTGTGCTCAAGGCTGCACTTGGGAAGCACGAGGCTTTGGAGCAAGCTGGCTATCCCTGCTGCCAGCCAGGGATCAGGACCCAAAGGAAAGCTCCAGGCAGGTTTGGATCACAGGAAAACTTGCAGATTGATCCCTGCCATGACCAGCCTAGATACTGCTTCTAACCAAATCAAAGAAACTTGAGATCTGTGACTAAATTTGCTAAATAGTCCAACCTGTGAGCAGCACAAGGGCTGGGTCTTGGGTCTGAAGGAGGCAGAGGATTTATTCTCTTGGTATGTGTACTGCACAAATCCAAAGAGCAAACTAGCCCAAAAGAACAGCTTTTAATGTCCTTTCTGAAAAGACCTGCACCAGAGCACAGCAGCAGCAGTTGTGAGTAGAATAAACACTGAAGTTGGTGAGTAGAATAAATACTAAAGTATAATAACCCCTAACTGATGTGCTCAAGGGAGCACAGCTGGGGTGGAGGGGCAGCAGTTTGCAGGGAACATGGGAAGAGGAGTCAATAATGATGTTTCATCTGGCAAAAATGACAGGGCAGTGAGTGCAGTAGCAGGGTGGGCTGCTGAAGACAGGCTGCCCATGGCCATTTCCTCCCCTCAGCTTTGCTTCAGCTCCTGTTGTTAATTTTGCTCCTCTTCCCTGGCGGTTCTGTCTGTCCATTTCCCTGTTGTCCCAGCAATCTCTGAGGGGGGGTGACATTCAGATGTAAACAGGGCTGGGGCTGTGGCAGACCGGTAGCTACACGACACTTGTTTATGTATCAGTCAGCAAAGCCATTCACCACCCCGGGTTAATGTTTCAGCAGGGTGGATGGGTGGGATGGCAGGAGGGTGGGTGAGGAGGCTGGAAGTCATCAGGCCCAGGAGGAAGAGGAACGTGTGTGACTACAAAAGGGGAGGAAGCTCATTGTGTGGGAAACAAGATGGAAGATGCCACCCAACGACGCTGGGTAACTGGTGATTAATTAGAGGCACGCTTTGAATTCTGAGCCTGGTTCAGCATTAACAGCATTTCCGTGTCATGCAGTGAGTTGTCTTGCTTGGTGGTTTCATTGTCTGGGCCCATGTGGGGCAGGGAGTGGTTTTCTCCAAAAAAAACTTGGGGAGTTGAGAGAGTAAGTGAAAATATCAGCTTCCATTTAAGGCAAAAAATAAGGAAAGGAAAAATCCCAGAAAGCAGAACAAGTTCCTGAATTTCACAGATGAAAAAGAGATGAATGGAAAATAAGCTTGGCTTTGTTTGAGGTATGGAGAAGACTCATGGTTCTGAATGCTGTAGTAGTTGTATTGCATTAGTCTGGACTTTCTGAGCCCAGCCCTTGGCAGTGTCTGTGAGGTGTGGGTTGTATTCCAGGCATGTCTGCAGGTCTGTGGCTCTGTATTAGTGTTTATAGGAAGTCAATGAGATGGAACTCAATAGAGAAAAGGAAGACTTAAGAGTCACTGGAAGACAAATGTGAAGGCCTGGCACTCAATAACTTTACTGAATCATATTGTTTGTTGCTGTATGTTTCTGGGCAGCAGCAAGGCAAGAAAGGAGAGCGGGGCTGTGTGTTTCAATAGGCTTTCACCTTCCCCTTTGGAGAGAGGTTTATTTCTCTTGATAAAGAGATATCCATCCTCTGCTTGATATGAAGTCAAGCAGCACCATGAATCAGGAGGAAGCTGCCGATGGAGATGAAGACTGGACTGCTGGAGGCAGAGGAGGGAAAATGGGAGGTTACAAATAAACTGTGTGAGCTGAAAGGGCACAAGGGTCTGTGTGCAGCTCCAGCTGGGATGCTGGAGCAGAGTTGGAGAGTTGGTCCGGGTTGACTCCACTTGCAGCTCTGGTCTAAGGGGAAAAGGTGTTTTGTCTGAATGGTCTGAGCATCCCCATGAGTGCATCCTTGGCAGGTGCAGGCCAGGCAGGGCTCAGGCAGATTCTGGAGGAGAAGACACAGTGCAGGCTGAGGTTCCAACTGAAACTATGAAACCTTTCCCACCCCTTCTGTCTTATGGAAAGGGTGATAAGATGGACAAGCCTTTGGTGACAATTATGGAATATGGTAGCCAAACACCTTGCCACACCAGAGGTGGGCAGGACCTGTTCAGCAGCAAAATTGTGCAAAATTCCTGAAGCTTTGTTATTTTTAAATAGGAAAGTACTTTTCAAGTGGCTTTAGTTGCCAAAATAAGCTTGAATTTATAAGTGCAAAGCAAAAAGCTTGGGGGTGGCTACCAGCCTGGGATGGATTCCTGGAAGTGGCAGCAGTGCTTGAGCACAGGAGCCTTTCTGAATTTTCAAAGAATTTCACTGAAACTTGTCACCAGCTAAACATATGAAAACATGCAAAATGGCAATACTAGAAAGCTGCTTTGTTAATTGATAAATATAATTAAGGGTACCATATTCATATGAATGTACATGGCTAATTAACTGAAGCAATTTATACTAATGCATAGTTTTGTTATAACCCTGGCAGCTCTGCTTCCTGGACAGTACATTTTGGATACTAACCCAGTGTGGATTAAGCAAACACTCCTGAGCAGCTAAGTACCAAGTCTCTTGGCACTGCAAGGCAGGTCAGCAGAGATGATGTGGGGACATTGGGGGGTCACAGCTGTGTAGGCAGGACAATGTGGGTCCCACCTGAGGATCTGGGCTGAGGGGAGAGGCTGGACTGGATCTCTCTGAATCCAGCAGCCTAATCCAGGGGGATGTGTGAGTGCTCTGACCTCCAGTAGATGCTCTGAACAACAAGAGCTGTGTGCTTGGGAAAGCCCAGATTGCAGCCAGTGCTGACCCAACAACTTCCTCCCATGCAGGCTGTGGCAGTGGCACTTTGCCACTGAATTCCCAGACCAAGCAAATCTCGGCTGGTTTCCCTCCTGCCAGAGGAAACACAAGTGGCATTGCTTCCTCCTGCAGCCTGGCTCTGCCCCAGCTCCAGAGCCCTCCTCTGCCTTGGCTCACAGGCATTTGTGGGCTTGTAGTCACAAGGGGATCAGACCCTCGGGGAGCAGGGCTTTGCTGAATCCTGCATTTTATAGAGAACTGGCTGTAGCCACTGTGCTGGTTTGAATATGGTCACCTCCACACTGATGTGGCCAAAGCCCCAGGGCAGGAGATCCACCCCACGCTCCCACAGAGGCTGTGGCACCAGCCCAAAGCCCCTGCTACAAACCCAGACCTGCATCCCAATGGTCCAAAGGGACCCTCTCTGTGCACACCCCCGCTGATAGGTGCTGAGCTGGCACTAATTACAATTTTGCTAATTGCTCCAAGCTCCATTGCCTTGCTGCTTTCCACAGGCAACGTTTGGCCACAGCTTTTGCTGAAGTGGGGGCTCTGCTTGGAAGCTTGATAAATTCTGCAGGGAGACACATGCCAATCTTCACACACAACATCTTTCTTTTAATTTATTGGCAGCATTTAGAGAAATTGGCTTCTCTGCAGCATCAGTTGAACTTCATTAAAATAATAAGAGAGCTAAGTTAGTAAAAACAAACCTGTCCAGCTGGCAACCTCAGACTTTTGTCAGGACTGATCTATGCTGGAAGATAGAGATTTAGTCCATCTACAGTAATAAAGTCCCATGATCCCATGGTTAAAATGTCTTTTTCCCTGATAGCTGATGCAATTCATTAATTATATGACATTTCCACAATGATTTCTCCAGAAGACAACCCTGGATGCCAAGGTTTACATTACATTTTCAATTACAGAGATATCCATATGGTGACTCTGCAGTATGTACAACTGCTTAACATGCATCCAAGCCCTGCTGCAATGCTCAGAGGGCTCGTGATCTGCTGGGAAATCCCTTTTGGGACACAGAGCTCTTGCTGGGTCCCCACACTGATTGTGGGATGGAGGTGGCATTTAGGTGTCCCACACAGGAAAATTCCTGGAAATTGAAACAAATCTTTATATTTTTTTAGTCCACCAGACATTTTTAATAGCCCCTTGAGCTGCAATGATGAGTTTAAATCAGCATTAGAGACCACCAGTGGCCTGAAATCCAGCAGTGACACGGACAAGATTTTAGACTAAACCAAAAGGGCTCAGCTCAGGCATGGATTTCCCAGACAGGCTCCAAGGAGCTGGTGAAGGGTCAGAGCCCATCTCCTGCTCCCTGGTGGGATATTTGTGTTGCTACTTGACATCATTTGCCCCACACAGCAGGATTAGGCACGCAGACACCCAAAGGAGGGGTAAAACTGCAGGGTCAGGTGCTGCCATGGACACTCAGGAAGAGTATCCAGCGTTGCATTGGTATTTTTTTTCATACCAGGGTTGGTCCTGCCCACACAGGACCAGCTGGTGCTGTAGAAGCTCCTCAACCACCCCCAGTTTGAAAGGTACAAGTTGTGATTCAGGTACTACGTGGTCTGAGGGAATGTACTGATTTTCTCCAAAACAAGGAGAGAAAACCTCACTGACACTGACAGTTCTCAGGTGGTTTGCAGAGGTTTGATGTTCAGCCAGCACCAAGCTCCTGCCTGCCCCAAACATTGTGATAGCACAGCTGAGCCCAGAAGTGAAAACACAGCTTTTCCCTTAACAGCACTGGTTATCAGACTATCAAACAGCAGAATTTCAGGTTTATTTTTCCCAGCTCTGGACAGGGGATGTGTCCATGGCCTGTGCTTTGCTTCTGCCTGCTCTAAGGATGCTCCCTGCAGCACTGGAGTCAGGAGTCAATGCTGTTTGCACAGCTCACTCTGATTATCTCTGCAGCGCCTGTAACCTCAGAGCAGTAAACCAGTGGCATATATATAGTTGAACAATTATATGTATTGTGACTAAATTTCCCCCAAAGATCTCATTCAGGATGTTAGAGTGAAAGGATCATAAAATGAATTAATAGCTGATTCACTGTATAATTTCCTAGTTCAATATACTTTAGTGTACCAGCTAAATGAGCCATACACAGCATTCAGCTCAGCCAGTTAACAGCTTTATCATTGAGATCTCAGGCTTAGAAATAAAAGCAATTCTTCTGAAGTAATTGCGTCTAATTAAAAGAAACATTTAAAAAGTGTAACCAAAAGGAATTCATTTCAAATGGAAAATTAATGCTGAAAAATAGCCCTGAGCTCTCTTGTCTTTGCTAATAGCTAAGCATTCTCAGAATAATTAAACTGTTTTGAGATGTTGATACCTTTGCCTGTTCAAAATTATAGCCATGGCCTGGCACAGAGTGAACCCTGAGCCTGGCCCTGGCTGGAGATGAGTGTGGGGTTGGGGTGGGCAGGGGAGGAGGGCTCTGACCCTGGGGCTGCTTTACCTTGCCATGGAGCAGGGTCTTTGCAGCCTCCTTCAGAAAAACAGGATTGCCCAGCCAGAGGAGCTGAACTCAGCACGACACAGGGCTGGGAGGCTCTGCCAGATGCTGGGACTCCCCATAAAAGCAGAGGAATTAACTGGAAATAGCTCTCTTTAACAGTGGGTGGATTTTAAGATATTTGCTCATCTCTGCAGCACCCAGTTAACTGATGGGCCAGGGTGCACTCCCAGGTGAAACCTGCTCACTGCTCTTCTGTCCCTTTTTCAGGGAGCAGAAAGTGCAGCATTTTAACTGCACCCAGAAAGGTCCTGCAGTAAACATCCAGAATTAGTGCTCCTGGCTGGTGTCTGTGCTGTGTGTGTGCCAGCCTGGCTGCTCCAACTCATGCAGGTTCCTCATCTGCTTCTTCACCACTTGCTCCTTTCCCTGGGCTTGTTTTGGCAGGGAACATTTCAGAGCTGGGTGTGCAGTGAAACCACCCCTTAGGTTCTTCTGCAGCTGCCCCATCTCATCCCTCCACCCATGGATTTGTGGGTGTTGGAACAATAAATGTGCCTCCTGTGAAACTCTGAGGATGAGCACAAAACCCCTGCTTTGAGCTGGAGCTGGTTTTAACCCCCTGTGCTGGGCTGGGAGGGCTGCTGTGGTTACTGGGTGCACCAGGAGACACAAAGGGTGGCTCCTGGGGGGATGAGGATGTTTGGGGCCTGAAATGGTTGTTATGATGCCTCATTTGCATGGATTGAATGGCCACCAGCATAAGGGACCTGCTGCAGCTGGTGCTGCCAGAACAGCCATCATCCAGAGTGGGCAAGAAATTGCCAACGTTGCTCCAGGGCCCAGAGCACTGGGAAGGGATCTCCAAAGCTACTGCTTTGTCAGGAAACACAGATTCCCCAGATGTGCATCTTTTTCTGTAACTTTATTTTTCTTTTTTCTTGAATGAATGTGAAGGCAGGAAAAAGTTTTGAAAATGTCCGTGTTTGGTTTCAGCATCTTTGTTAGTGTTTGACTCTCACATTGAAGCAACTTTTCATTGGGAATCAAACACTAACAGAATTGATTCATTTAAAGTGTTAAAAAGGTCGAACCCAAACTCTTCTGCCCCCAGTGACTTTTTTGCTGGGTAACCAGGACATAAGTGCTTTTGAGACTTCAACTTTGTACTAGTTGAGGGAGGGAATTTGTCCTCTCAAAATCCTTGTGGGATGGGAATGTAGTTTCTCATGCTGCTGCAAGTGGGAAGCTCAGGGAATCTTTGGGGGCTGTTGCTCATTACAGCCAGTACCTACTGAATTTGCTTTCATTATGTTATTTGGTAACTATGACAGAACCAAACATTTTCCATCTGAGACTTCTTTAAAATATTCCCAGCAAGTTCTGTGAATGTAGAATAACGTGGTATGTAATTACATTGACCCTACAAAATAACCTTTGTCTCTGCTGCCTTGTTTCCCTTTCCATACTGCTGTGCTGTTTCATGTGTTTCCTTCATGTTTCTCTTCAAATTGTAGAAAAATCAAAGTTTTTTCCCTTTTATTCCAGAGACAGAGAAGAAAAGTAACATCTGAAGACAGGATTTTGTGACATGTATTGCCACAGGTTTTTATTTTACAAATAATGCTGAGAATGTCAGAGTTTCTCAGGGAATAGGTAAAACTGGTCCCTGGTATTTGCAGCAGGTAAGTGAAGGCCCTGCCCTGGTCTTCTACCTCAAAATTTTGCCTCTATTTTCTGGATGATCCAGAACTTTCCTTTTTTTTT
>VYXF01003110.1:11851-26223 GCA_013397295.1 Polioptila caerulea | reverse complement strand
TTTTCTTTTTTCTTTTCTTTTTTTTTTTTTTTTTTTTAATTCCTGAGTGTTTCTAATTGAGCTAACATTATTAGAAGGACTCTTTTTTAAAAAAAAAAAGAAAAAAACCTTTCCCAAATTCCCTTTGCGTTTCAGTAGCTCTTTAATATGCAAGGCAGCAAGAGATGAACTGGGTCTAATTACGAGTCCCTGGAGTAGCCAGTCAGAAAATGAATTGATGCCTTTTTCCTTATGAACAATGCATGTACCACAAATTAGAGGCGCCATCACCAGAGATTTAATTACAAAATATCATTACTTTCACACATCATTTCAGATTTGGCCTGATCAAATCAAAGTTGGGGGAGAGGGAGACGGGGGGGAGGCGGGCACAGGGAAAAACTGCACCACTAGCAGGGTCATTCGTTCAGGGGTACTTGAATGCAGGAGGGAATTGGTGTTATTGAAGCTTCCCAAAAGGCAATTCTGCAGAGAAGTGGCGGCCGGGAGGAAATTCATTTCCTTTTCCAGGGAAGGCTCCAGGCAGTTCAGCTGTCCAGGGAAAACAGGGCATGGACACAGCAGCCAGGGCAGGAGCTGCCTGAAGGCCACAGGCACGTCCAGCTCCAGGGCAAGTCTGACCCTGCTTGTGGAGAGGGGAATCTTTTGTCAAGTGGGAAAAATGTGATGAAGACAGCATTTAAACTGCTATCACTTGGCTTTAGCTGGGCTGCCTCTGGCAAAAGCTGTGTATGGAAAAATAAGAAAATAAGGGATTTAACACCAAGATGTATCTATCACACACATACAGTGTGCATTATCTGGTGTCATTCCTGACAAGCCTCCCCAAAACCAAATGCTGGAACTGGCTGTTCAGGCCAAAGTGCATGATGGATTTTGTCAAGGGGAAGGGCTGCCAAGGGAGGCCTGGAAACTCATTTGCTGCAGCGTTCAACCCACAATTGTGGTTTAAAGGTCACAGTGGCTACCAGAAAAAAAGGGTCTGGCAGGAGGGAGGTTGGCTGCTTTTGCTTCCCTGGTGTCTATTCAGTCCTGAACAGCACCAGAGTGAGCAGATCACCTGCTTCATTTTAATAAGACAGGTCCATTCCTGTGGTAGGGCATCTCTATAGTTTGTGGTACTTACTGCACAGAGCAACTAAAATGGTCAGTGGTCCTTGTTCTGTGAGTAAATTCACATCCCTTCAAGCTGAGCATCCCACGTAAGAGTCCTCCCTTTTGGTCCCTGCCCACTGAAAAGGGCTTACACTGTTTGCAGCTTGGAGTGTGAATCTCAGGGTGCAGAAAGATCTCTGGGCTCCATGGGCCCACAACAAAATGGAAAATCTGGTGAGTATTCAGAAGTGAAGTGGTTCCAGTGTTCTGTACTCACCACTGCAGAAAGGGGAGTATCAGAAATAACCCAGTAAAAATGAAAAGTGATAGGCTGTAAGTGTCTAATGTGTGCCTGAGTGCTGATTGCTGTTAGTGGATCAATGCTGCAGCACCAGAAATCCTCTCTTTCCATCCCAAGGAAGAAGTGAGGCTCTTCTCCATATGGAGTGACACCTGTCTGGTGCTGATTTAAGGGCTGGCAGTTGAGCAGGGTCACTCGTGCTGAGCTGATGCCATAAAGCAAATCAGCAGCACTCGGAGGCTTGGGAGGGGAGGGCAGGATGGCTGCTCAGCCCTGGGATGATTTACAGCCCTGCAGCCAGCCCAGGCCACGGGCTGTGATTATTTCCCAGCTGGACACACAAGCCAATCGTTTCAAGAAGGTAAAATGCTCCTCAAAATTTATGAGGAAAATGATGGCTTGTTGAATACATGATGTAGCGAGATGTAGTTTCACATTAACTTAAGAGGCATTTATGGGGCAATATTCATCTTCCCTGTATTATGGCAAGTATAATATGAGAGGATGTTATGTCACGGGGGTATGAGACCTGACAGATTTGATGTACACAGAAAAAGGCAGGAAGAGCCAGAGCCAGGCTGAATGTGGATAGGGCAGGAAAGAGGTTCTGTGAGAGGGGGAGATGCCACCCCTCTCCTCCACCTGTGGAAGCTCCATCATTCCCATGGAGCCACGTGGATGGCCTTGTGCTGAGGACATGATCAGGTGATTGCAGCCCTGAAGATCCACTTGAGACTCAAGGTCAAGCCCCACTCCCCACCAACTCCATTGCAAGAGCTGTTCAGCCTTGGTTTTTGTTCAAATGAAACCCAGGGCATTAATGTGCCTGCTAATTGCACTGGGATTTTACCTGTGGCATCAAGGGCTTTGACCACCAGGAGCTGGGAATGTCTGGCCATGTTGCAAAGAGAAAAAGGATTGCTTCCAATAATATCCAATAACATCCTGCCTATTAGCTGGACTCTGCCATGCCAGCACGTGGGCTATAAAAGCTGGTGTGGTCTTATGGAGGAAGTAGCAGACTCCCTTGGGAGCAGGGCAGAAAGGCACATATTTCACTGTTGGCTAAATATAGCTGGGTCCTTGCAGAGCTTTCTCCAGCTGGCAAAGCACACAGCTCCTGTCTGCTGCACATCTGACTCCTTGGAACATGCAGCACAGGCCAAGCTCTCAGCCTGCTCCAAGTAAGCTTCCCTGTTTCAGTCTGGCAAAACTGTAGCTGAAAGTAATTCCTAAGCACTTTTTTACCACCTCTGCATTGAGCTGCAGCAGAATTTTGCACTAGAAACTGTTTTACTTGGTGAAGGGCATCAAACCACTAACTGGAGCTGTGGGCTAAAGCATCCTTGGTGCAAGCCCTGTCCCTGTGGTGTCTGAGCCCAGGCACTCAGGGAAGGTCTCTGAGCCACCTCCTGGTCCCCCCTTACGTTGTATGAGCACAGGCTGTAGTAACAGGAGACACTGGTGTGGCCAAATCCCACAGTAAATGATGCAGGAGACATTGCCCTGATGCCAGGGATGCAGCCACTGCAGACAGCTCTCAATCTCTGTAGATAATCCTTCCTGGTCACTATGTGCAGGAAAAGGGCCTAAATTCTGGGGTTTCTCCTTTGGTATATTGAAGACACCAAAAAGAGCTGTGAGCCCTGCCTTGAGAAAATAACAATTTACTTTTTAAAGCAGTGGCTAATCACCAAGGGAACAAAAAAGCTTGTGCAAAGACAAAGGTTTCACTGCATCTCTGGTTGAGCCCCTTCCTCTGAGATCTGCAGTGTTTCCCCCCTATGCCTGACCTGTCTGTTCCTTGGTGCCCCCTTATTGCCAATTTCTCATCTTGTTACATAAAACAGGTCCAAGCTCTGGACTTTGATTCAGCCTGGGGTGGATGGCAGGACCCAGCTTAATCTGTTACTGTCACTTCTCCACAGCCTCTGCCTTTTGAAGTTATACCCAGCCTTTATTAGTGAGGCTTGTAGCTCTGACTGAGTGATATTATTGGCAAAAATAAAACCAGAAGGTTGTGTGGGGGCTGTTTTTGGCCTTTTCTTATATTAGGTGGGGTCAGAGCCCAAAAGACCAAGAGCAGTGCAGGCTTAGTTGAAGGCTGCAAGGCTTTGCAGGAGCTGCAGCAGCCAGGCACAGGAGATGGGCTGAGGCTGGAGGAGATGCCTGGAGAGGTGCCTGGGTGTGGAGAAAAGGTTGCAAAAGCCATGGTGAAGAGGCAGGAGAGCAGGATGATGTATAACACCCATTTCATTGGAGAGAAATTAAAAGGATTGATTGATATCAATTATCAGGTGCAATTTGTTGCTGCACAATTGACACGTTAATCACCTCCCTGCTGCATTTCAGCATTGCAAGATTTTTGACCAATTTGAAGGGTTTACAGCAACAATATGATGCTGATTTATCTCTCCTTAATAAAAAAGTGATCAACTGAAACCTGCATCCATCATTCTGTTTATCACTCATGGTGATTTATTAACTAATTATACTTACAGTGGGTCTTTTTCTATAAGTATGGATAACAGAGTGATGCGGTGTCAGTGCAAGCCATAAATAATGCCACAGAGCAGTGTGTTTAATACTCACTGCTAGGACCAGCCCATAACAAGATGCCTTGATTAAGGTAAGCAGATGGCTTCGTTTGTCAGGAATGGTCCTGAAATTGCACATCGAGGAAAGTCCATTTCTCATGTTTTCAGCACTGGGCATCCCATGAATGTCTCAACCATGTAATCCAGATCAGGAGAAACACTCCCAGACTGGCTGGTTTTCCACAGGCACCCAGACCTCCCAGCAGCCTGGGGCTGAGCAGCAGTGTGCTGTTCAGGATGGAGCTCTGCAGGGCAGGAAGCAGCTACAAAGACAAGAAATGCTTCCACTGAGATTTTCAAACTGAGGTGGGGAGCTGACAGAAATCAGAACTTCTCCAGCCATGATACGAGCGAAATTTTTTGTTTGTTTTGAATTGACAAGTTATCAGGCCCCTAAATCAGTTTCATCCATCAGAAGTACCTTGCACAACACTTGTAGGTTATGGTAATTGGCTAATCTAGACTCCTAGGATTTCTGCCTTGACAAAGAGATGTGGTCAGTTCCCTTGCCTCTCACAGGAGGACGACGATGTGACTCTATTAAACAATTACAGCCAGTAATTGTGTAATCTCAAGGAGAAAGCAGAGTCTCAAATGACACATCAGACAGCTCGCTGCTGCCTTGCCAGGCTGTGCAGCCGAGGAGATCTGTACAACCCCCTCTCCCTGCAGGGAAGAGATGCTATGGAAGTGTCACTGAGGTGATGGCACTGCCAAAGCAGCTCTGCAGTGACTGGACTGGCTGTGTATTTTGAGGTCTTTCCCTAAGAAACCCTACAGAACCGACAGGCATTTTCAAACTTGCATTAAAGAGCAAGGCAAGACACCCCAGGGCTGCTCAGTTTCAATGTCATTTTTCTCTTCCTAAAATCAGCTGGGAAGTGCTCTGCAAATCCCAGCCTTAAACTTCTAAGACTCCTTTCTGCTTGGAAAGCAACTACAAAAGAGGTAGAGACTCTCTAAAGCCCCATGACTGGGCCTGATGCTTCCTGTGCTGGATCACAGGAATGCAGCAGGAATCCTTCTTTTCCCTTTTTTCTCTTGCACATCCTTTTTCTCCTGCTGGGGTGCAGGTGCTGGGGCATCAGGTCTGCTCTGGCAGACTGCAGCTCTACTCAGCCTCACTTCAGGCAGAGGCAGTCCCAGCTTTTTCCTTCAGTATCTGAGGATGGGGTGAAGTTCCAGTTGCATCCCACAGCAGGAAGGCTGAGGGCACCAGAGGATAACTGGGCAAAGCCAGGGTGGCTCTGGGTGCAGGGGTGTCCCTCACCCTGTCATTGTGCAGTAAACTCAAATATACTCAATCCAGTTTCCAACCTTCTGAGCTTGGGCCAAAACTATTCCCCAACTTCTTCACCTTGATGTCTGCCCACAAATGCATTTAGAGTCCATTCTTTCATGTGATCTTTTGCTAAAAAATATGATTTATCTTAGCAACAGCCATGTTCCATTACCTTAAAGAAGCTTTTTGATCTTTATCCATCACTGGCCTAAGTCCATAGTGAATATTCTGGGTCTGGACTCCTTAGTCTCTTGGTTTTACATGGCTATAGATCATATGAATTTTATTTTTTTATTGATTGATATCTGTAATTAAGAACCCCATGTAATGCAGTATATAATAGCTATTTTCCCATCATGCTGGTACTTTGCTCCCAGCCCTGTTATTGACCTTGCTGACTTGTCCAGATCTCATTGCTCTACTACTCTGAAAATATTAGGGGGAGCACAAATGTTCTTTGGGAGACAATCCTATTCTCAGCTTGGGCATGGTCTGTAAAATCTCAAATTGAGTCTCTCTCTTTCCACCCCAGTTATATGTCTCTGCTTTTTGTCTACAGCTTGCACTTCTGGCACAGAGCAGCAGTGGCTGAGCACCATCCTGGAGTCCAGGAAGGCAAACAAAAACACCAGCCCAGATTGCAGGAGCAGAGAGAATTGAGGGGGTGGAGGTGTGACTGGTACATTAACAACAGGATCCATAGCCAAGAGGGAACACTCAAATCAGCAGCAAATCATTGTTAAATTATTGCACAATTAACAGTTGTTTAAAAGAAAAGCAGGAAAAGATGTAAAACAGAAAAAATCCTTTTTTGAGAATTGTTTTGCAGGGCTGATAGGCCCAGGCAGGATTGCAGCTGCAGAGGCACTGCAAAAGTCACCCAGCACCTCCTGGGGGAACAACACATGGTGGCAGAGCCATAATTTATAGGAGGCAGTCAGTGCTCAATAATTAGGGCATCATTTACACTGAGTGGGTTTGGGTGGAGGGAGGAGAGAGGCAGTTTTGTTTGTTCTCCTGTTCCTTTGCTGGGTGTCTGTCCCAGAGCTGGAGGGGAGGAAGGTTGTGTGGGGGCTGTTGGCCTGGCCCAGCGTGGCAGAGCTGGGTACATCCCTCCCACCTCTCCATCAGGGATGTGAGCTCACAATGACCATTTTGTTGGTTTTTCAGATGGAGTGGTCAAATTCTTCTGCTCTGATCCTTGGCACAGCTCTTCCCCTCTTGGTGTTTCACATCATCCCTCCTATTCCAGAGGCTCCAGGCATCCCCACAAGCCTGTACCTCAACTCATGCACTGTGACAGCCTGTCCCAGTGGCTTGGACACATCTGTGCCCTGTGAGGGGCTTGGTACCTCGAACCCATCACCATTCTCAAGGCCTGGAGGAAATACAATGCAATGCTTGTTCTGCCTTTTTGCCCTGGAGCTGCCTTGCAGCCAGGCTGCATGTCATCTGTCCTCAGGGCTGCCCACCTCCCCTGCCCTGCCAGGGCTTGCAGGGTTTAGGATGAGCCACCTTTGCCTGTTGACAGGTACATCTGGTCCTCAGGGACACTTTCCCTGCCAGGACATGACTGTTCAGAGCCAAGCTAATCCACTCCCACTGAGGGACTCAAGGGAGATCTCAGGAGGAAAAACTCCTAATGTAACACAGCAGAATCTAAAGAAGTCCTAGGAGTTTTGGAGTAGGTGCTTCCTGATGTGTATGAGGAGGGAGATCACCCTGTAGACTTCTCAGTAAACCTGTGCCCAAGCTGTCAACATGAGGAATAACAGGAGCCCAGTATTTATGCTTAAAGTGTGTCTCTAGAGCTGATGTGTAAACGAGACTAAGGACCTGCAGATCTAAAATTGAGAGGGAGGGGGATGGTAATCACCTCTTCCTTCCTAAATTAGCCCTGGCCTGATTACTAAATCATTAATGTTGGAAAGGACCTCTAAGATTGCCCATTAACCCAGCACTGCCAAGCCCATCAGTAACCCGTGTCCCCAGGCACCACATCCACACCTTTTGGAGCCTCGTCAGGGACAGCAATTCCACCACTCCTCTGGGCAGCCTGTTCCAATGTTGACCACCCTTGCAGTGTAGAATTTTTTCCTAATGTCTCACGTAAATTATGGCAAGGGATAGAAACTTTGCTGCCTGCCCTATCCCATGGCTGCAGCATCAGCCAGCTCTGCCCTGTGCACAGCAGAGGAGAAGGGAAAGGTGTGGGTGCCCCAGCAGTGTGACAGCCACCACCTGCAGCGACAGGACAGGTGGCATCCAGCCCCACCAAAGGCCACCTGGATGCTGCTGGGGCAGCCGCAAAGGAGTTAAATTTGATTTCCTCATGGGGAAGAGGCTTGCAAGGGAAGCAGGTAAAAAAATGGCTTGGCTTCATCTTTCTCCCATTTTAGAAAAATTAATTTTTGAGAAACCTCCACAGTTTCACTATTTCTGGTGCTTAAATCAGGCGGCCTGACAGCCTGTCCGGGGCTATTTATGGGTTCCCTTGCCGTAGCCATCCTCAGAGAGTGCGGCTCGATCCGCAGACCACGAGTGCCATCTTCTGGGAGCCTGCGGCCGCATCCCGTTCTCCCTCCCCGCAGCATCCCCGAGCCGGGCCATAAATCTCCATTCCAGAGGGAAAAGTTTCACTACACTGAGCCTCACCCTTGGGTTTTCCACCGCTGGGTACCGAGGCATCGCCAGCTGCAGGGCAGCAGGGGGCTCCTCGCTGTCCTGTGGGGAAACTGAGGCAGAGACACGGTGCTGAGCATGTCCTCAGGTGCACAGAGGGGTTTGGGATGTTCCGTGGTCCCTGACACACTCAAGAGGCTCAGGATCAGGAGGGGCTGATGTGCCCAAGGTTCGCTCCCAATTTAGGGCTCTTCTATAGCATGAAGTAACAAACCAAAACCTGCCTTCTCTTTGCTCCCTTAATATTCTATTAAGGAGAGATAATTTTCTTTGTGCACCAAGATTTAACTGCAGAATTGTGCACTGTAAGATATTCTTGGTATATCATCTGCAACTAGCCAAATCCCAACATCGGAGTGAAACTTCTTGCTTAAAATGAAGGAATTGCCTGAGCTAGAGCACAAGGCAGTGGGGCTGCAGAGAGAGGGTGGTCAAAGCACCCCGGGAAAGGAGACACAGGTTGTAATGTGGGGACAGTGCCACTCTTGCAGATGTTTACAAATGCTTTAGTTTCTTTTCCTGTAAAACTCACCAGAGGATTTTTCTCAGGTCTGGTTTATGGCAATGGAAGTGACCAGGCACATGAACCAGCAGTGCTGGTGGCACAGAGGGGGCTGCCAGACTGGCCCAGAGCAGCCATGCCCATGAGAAGCCAAAGAACTGGCCTTTCCAGTGAGTGTGGATCTGTTAGACTCTTGTACAGTGATTCCCATGGTTAAAGGTGGGGCAAGCACTCCTCTGGTGCCTGGCACTGGTGTGTGGACGAGAGGGTGTGTGCAGGTGATAAGATGTCAAAAAACACTGCTGCTGGTTATTGCAGCCCCTATGGCAGGGCACAGTTCAGCCTTTGTGGCAGCCTGCAGCCCCTACAGCAGCTTTGTGTGTGCAGTCCATCAGCAGTGGAACATACAGCAGTGTGTGAGGTGCGGTGTAGGACATGCAGCAATGGCAGATGTGCAGTGTGGGATGTGCAGAAGTGGCAGATGTGCAGTGTGGGACATGTAACAATGACATGTGCAGTGTCTGGGATGTGCAGAAGTGGCAGATGTGCAGCGCATGATGTTCAGCAGTGTGTGATGTGCAGTGTGTGGTGTGGGATGCGCAGCAGTGACAGATGTGCAGTGTGGGATGTTCAGCAGTGTGTGAGGTNTGCAGTGTGGGATGTGCGGCACTGACAGATATGCAGCACTGACAGATGTGCAGCACTTACAGATGTGCAGCACTGACAGATGTGCAGCACTGACAGATGTGCAGTGTGGGATGTGCGGCACTGACAGATATGCAGCACTGACAGATGTGCAGCACTTACAGATGTGCAGCACTGACAGATGTGCAGCACTGACAGATGTGCAGTGTGGGATGTGCGGCACTGACAGATATGCAGCACTGACAGATGTGCAGCACTTACAGATGTGCAGCACTGACAGATGTGCAGCACTGACAGATGTGCAGTGTGGGATGTGCGGCACTGACAGATATGCAGCACTGACAGATGTGCAGCACTTACAGATGTGCAGCACTGACAGATGTGCAGCACTGACAGATGTGCAGCGCGGGAAGCGCAGCGGAGCGCTGTGTGCAGAGCACATGCCAGCACCGTCCGTGCCACACGATGGTGCTCGGAGCTCTCACTCCTGCTTTCCCCACAAGCCAGCGCCGCCGGGGCTGTCTCTGTCTGCTCGGGGACTTGTCCCGTGTCCGTCCTGGGCCAGCACAGAGAACAGCAAGTGGAGAGCCCTGGCCACGGCGTGGCTTCCCTCTTGCTCCCAGTCTGGTTCTCCCTGTTGCTGGCTTTCAGCGTGGCCCAGGGAAGGGTGGAACCTGCCGTGTGGCAATGCCTGTGGCACGGGAGTGTCCTGGCACACAGGGCAATAGCCTCTGCTGTGACCCACCCCATAGTGACACCCAGCCAGGGCATCCCAGCTGGGTATTTTGGACAGGCATACCTGTAATGATGGGGCTCACGGCTACGGGGGCTGGGGGATTTGGTTAATGCTGGAACAGAGCAGGGATGGCTTGAGCAGGGTGATGGTTTTCCAAGGAAAAAGTGTCAGGCATTCAGAGCTCCTCCTATCAGATTTCAATGTCTGATTCATTAAACTCTGCAAATATCCTCTAATGTTCATTATTTTTAGAGCTAAATCTCACCCTCTCTTAACACTCAGCTCTTTGCTGGGGTGGGGGGAGAAGCATGTGAAAAATTCCTGCTAAATGTGCCTGTGTCCATGCTGACTTTTGATTCCAATATGTGAACTTCAGTGGGTTTGGAGTAAAACTGGAGTCAGTCCTGTGCAATCTCTGCTGGAGAAAAGGGGAAACAGCCCAACTCAGCCCACTTGTGGCCCAAACCCCAATTCACCAAACTCTGTGGGGAAGCTGGCAGTGCCCTCTGTGAAACAGTGGCTTCAGGGATGTCTGCAAGAGACTTTGGGTAAACTTGGTGAGGTTTTTGTAAGAATAATCACGGCCAATAACACTATAGGCAAGATTTCAGAACAAAGCCTTTTTCTCATGAGTTAGCAGAAGCAATGCTGGCTATTGGTGATTTCTGCCTCCCTCATAAATTGCATTTTAAGTCTAGAATTCTGTGTCATCAGAAAAGATACATTTTATTTTTATATAGCATATTTAGCACACACTTAAGGTGAATGATGTTTTTGTCAGGGATCTGGGGTGATAGAGAGGGTATTTTTGGGGCCCTTTTTTTTTTTACTTTTTTTCTTTTTTTTTTAGTTAGAAAGGTTTCAGTCTGTGCAAGAGAGTTATGGCAGGGTCACTAGCTGGCAGATTTAGAGGAGGAGGCAAATATCAAAGCAGAGGGTACAGTGCACAAAATGTGTGGGAAGAGGCTCCCATGGGACAGCCATGGCAGCTCTGGCCCTTGCAGATGTCAGGTGTCACAGATAAACCCAAAGAACCCTTGCCATGGTGGCTACACTCTCCTCTGCTCCCTGCCCAGCCCCTCGCCCAGCTGTTCTTGAAAGTGCTCCAGAGTTCATTTGGGTACCCATGGCTGTATTATCTCACACTGGCACTGACAGGGTCTGCCTTGATGCAGGATATGACCATTAAATTCATCACTGTGAATTGCTCAAATCTGACCTGGCTCATCCAGGAATTTGGCCTGTTTCTCTAGTGACTCTCAGGGTTGTGTAAGAGCTGCAGCTTATGTGGGTTATGAGGTTCTTCCTAAAACTTGTCAATGACAGGGTGCATCCATCAGAAATTGGGAAGCAACAGGCTGGTTGGTCATGTTTGAAAAAGAGAGTCCTCTTACACTGCAATTCCAGCAGCACATTGCAATCACTGGGAACCTGTGCCAGCGTATTCCAAGTCTTTTTTCTTCTCCAGAGTTTTCAAAGTGACTTGAAAACGGGAGGAATTCATTGAGTAAAGGTCCAACAGCTCTATTTTTCTC
This sequence comes from Polioptila caerulea, assembly GCA_013397295.1. Taxonomy (NCBI): domain Eukaryota; kingdom Metazoa; phylum Chordata; class Aves; order Passeriformes; family Certhiidae; genus Polioptila; species Polioptila caerulea. The sequence continues at coordinate 14,848 of VYXF01003110.1, read as the reverse complement.
TCATTCCTCTCATGTTTTGTCCTTGTGAGCTAGCACATGGCCTATCCTGGCCATGAGTGAGCTAGTTAACTCCACTCTCCTAGCCTAATTGTCAGCCTCCCAGCAGATGTAGTCATGACTTTTGCATGATGTTTTCTCCCAAGGCTGGAGTAGCAAGCCCTCCAGGATCATCCTCTTTGGCTCCAGAGCCTGCAGGGAAGCAGCTGGGCAGACAGCAACATCACACAGGAGTAAACACATGGGTGTGGGTCACCCTGTGACTTCCCTGGGTCACCTCAGGCATCAGACGAGTGTTCCCTCTCCTTTGATCTTTCCCTTCCTTCCAAAGGGCTGAACTCCCTGCTGGGCACTGCTTTCCTCCCCTGGGGTGAAGCAGAGGGTGGCCCTGCTGCAGCTCGAGTCCCTACATTTCCCTTCCCAAAAAAACGTTTGCAAACTGGATGTTCAGAGGTTTTATTTTAACAAACTTTCCCTGCCTGTGCAGCAGGTTCAAGAGCTCTGGAAGAGAAGGAGGATTGGGTCATCTCCATGGGAACATCGTGGGAAGACTGATATGTGCCCCGAGAGGCAGGTGCAGTTATTAGCATGTTCCAGATCCTTTCCCCACGCCCTTTCTTTTTTTTTTTTTTTTTTTTTTCCCTGCTGAGGAGGAAGAGCTGGAGTGTTTTCTAGGAGAAAAGAATGTGAACATCTGAAATAAAAGCACAACTGCACATCCCAGACCTTCTGGCAGAGGGTTTCTGTTGCTTGTGACAGCACAGCTGAGCGAGTTCCAGCCTCACCAAAGCCTGAGGGAGCCACGTAGGTTTGCCAGGAGAGGACAAGCCTGCTGGCAGGGTGGCACAGATGGTACCAGCCATCACCAGCTGGATGCAGAGCGATGGCACTTGGCAAGGCCTGGGCAAGGAGAGTGGAGAGAGCAGCTCCTGGTCTGGCAGTCACAACCACAGGTAACAACGGGTTCTTGTCTTCTTGCTGCCTCACCAACACAAGTCCCTCACATCACAGCATCACCTGAGACAGCGGGATGGACTCCAGCTCAGTTTGGTGAGCTGAGCATAGATCTGAGCACCCAGATATTTCTGGTGCAACCAGGGGGGTCAGAGGCCAGCTCTGTTTCCTCCCAAAGCCCTGCTGTCCCTGGCCAGTGCCGGGGACTGCCAAGGGCCCTCACATATGCTAACCATTTCCAGGAGTGATGGTGGGCTGAGACAAGCCCTTCAGTCTTGCTGGAGCCAAGAATGAGAGACCAGATGGTGCATGACCTGGTAAAGCCCCCTGTGATCTTCTGTTTGTTATTCTCCTACAAGCACATTGCACTGGGAAAAAATCCAAGGGTTCATTTCCAGGACCCAGACTCCTTTCATTTTCCTAACAACTGCACCTACTCTGGCCACACACATTGCTCACATGAAACTCTTGCTGCTGCAATAAGGAGTTTGGGTGCAAGGGGTCTGGTGAGATCTCCTAGAAAAAAAACAGGATTTAGCTTCTCATTCAGCTTGTCTGGGGTACAGCTGCAATGCAGCTCCCGTGTTTGTAGAGCACCTAAAGAGAGAGGGTCCCAGCCATGGCAGCCCTCCCATGGGTGTTACTCCAAAATTAGTAGCAAGAATATCTTTAAAATAGAAACTTCCCTGGGCTATGTAGGAATCAATCACAAATCACAGCACTCAGGAGGAACTTTATTGTTGCCAAGCTGATTTTATCAGTTTGCCAAAGTGGACACAAGTGCAGAAGCAGATCTGTAACATGCTTCTCAGGTGGAGGGTGTATGCTTCTCTCTCCCCTACACTCAATTTCTCCTTGCCTCCTACTCCAATTAATTTCTGCCTGGCAGTAGAATATGGATGGCTGGTCTCTGCAGGGCCGGAGATCAGTCCTAGTATCCATGTGTGCAGCACGGTCAGGACTGGAAAAATCAAGGCATGCATTTGCAGTAACAATAATAGTGTAGTCCCCAGAGTGACATTTCAAATGCAAATGAAAAGAATAAAAATATCAGTTCCTGTTATAATCTTGTTGCTGCTGTAACCAATCCAAATGAAGGCTTGAAGCCCTCCCCTCTGCCTGACTGGCAGCAGAGCTGTGAGACTCTATTTTCATTCCCCCAGCCCAAGTGGACAAGGAGTCAGCCACGAGCTGAGGAACAGAGTGAGGAGCTGGGGCTGACCAGACAGTCTTGTTGTGGCACTTGCCAGGTGTTAATCCCATCCCAGGCATGCAAAGTGAAGGGTGACAGCAGCTCTGTGTGTTGTGACTAACTTAGCCAGTGCCCTGAGAGCTCAGCAGGGCCCTGCAGAGAGCCCCTGAACCTGCCCTGGCTGGGCACTGGGGCTTTGGCTTTCCAGGCAAAATACACTCCAGGCCTGGGGTGGGAAATGTGTGTGGAGTGGGCCCAGCAAGAAAGATTTCTTGCAGTTTGGATTTGGATGTTGCCATACCTCCAATATCCAATGGCATCCCTTCACTCTTCACGCATTAAGACACAGCTCCCTTCCCTTCCCTTCCCTTCCCTTCCCTTCCCTTCCATCACAGTGCAGAACATTTGCTGCTGTGTTTTGTGACCTTAGCACAAATGCACATGGATATATAAATTTTAATCTGAAATCACAGCTTTCATTTTTAGTTAGACACTTTGTGCAGTTTGTGTGTGTCCTGGGAAGGGGAGGGGGACTGGGGGGCAGTGGTTTGGGCTTGAGTGAGCCCAGAGCCACAGGGCTGCCTTCATCCCTGCACAGGGTAACCCCAAATGTGCACAGCCCCATGCCCTGGTGCTGTGGTGAGTTTTCTGGAAATTCAGAAGCACAACAGCTAATCCATTTCTGAATTGTAAAAATAAGCCTTTGATCACTCAGGATCAGTTTGGCTACCAGTGGGAGAATCTGGCAGCCAAGGAGCACAGGCAGGATTTATGGTCACAGAGCACATGGAGGTGGCACTTACTTGGGCCATTCTTCCAGTAGCTTTTAAACCAAGACTAATCTCTTAATCTGA
>VYXF01003110.1:0-11682 GCA_013397295.1 Polioptila caerulea | reverse complement strand
TTTTCTTTTCTTTTCTTTTCTTTTCTTTTCTTTTCTTTTCTTTTCTTTTCTTTTCTTTTCTTTTCTTTTCTTTTGCAGCAAAGAGATTGTCTGAGAATTAGACTGATTATTTTAAAAACAAAGAAGAACAAAAAAAGGATCTGAAACTGCTCAGGCTATTTTCAGTCACCAAGCTGAATGAAATGTAAAAAAAATTAAATGGGCTGCAACTTTTGAATTCTAAAAACGACCAGTCTGAAAAGATGAAAATCCAAGCAGGTGCTGTCAGCTGCAAGCACTGACAAGGCAGGCTCCTCTGCTGGGAAGTAGTGGAAGATTTCAGAAGGCACCCATGGGACAACTCAAACCTGCTCATCTGCAGGGCTCTTTAATTATCAGGGGAGGCCTGAGACACGTTAATGCTTTGCTGTTGCTCCTTATTCCTGGTTCCCAAGGCTGGAGGCTGCTGATGGAGCTGCTAACAGGACAGACCTGCAACCCTGCCACAGAAGGGAGCAGCAGAGAGCAGCAGAAAAGGAGTTAATGCATCAAGGGAGAGAAGGCAACGCAGCTCAGCCTTGTGCCCCCACCCACAGTCTTCCAGCCTGTCCCTTATCCTGGGGCTTTTCCGATCATTTACCTCAGCATGAGGCAGGGAGAGGTGATCAGGGCAGTCGGGGCTGTGAGGACAGACAGCCTCACCAGTGTAACAAAACCTCGAGATTTCTACTCTCCAGAGCCACTGCCCCCTCCCATAGCCCCCCACCCTAATTCAAGAGAAGAAGCAGTGCACAGTAATTGGGAAACAAACCTGAGCTGCTCATTTCAAGATGTGGCCCTGAAAATTCACTTTCTAGAGTGTAGTGCCACCATGGGATATGCATGGGTGGGTGGAGGATGGAGGGCAGGACCTGTGAGTGCACATCACTCGTGGCTGAGCCAGCTCGTGGTGCCATCCATGGCAGGAAGGAGCTGCTCCAGCAGCGATGGAAGAGCAGGGGCAGACAGCCAGGCCCAGGGGCCTCTGCAGGGCAGCAGCACTAGGACCCAGCAAAGCCCCTTGCAGCACAAAGCCCATGCTAATCAGAGACTGGAGGCCCCAAAGGTCATGGAACTGAGGGCTGAGGAGATTTCCAACCCACTGCACTTGTATTTGGGGCATCTCCTGCCTTTGTCAGTGACTGTGACCATCAGCTGCTCCCAAGGCCACATCCCCATCCCTGCCTAAGGACAGGGGTGTGATGGGGCGCAGCCACACTGACAGTGGTACATGAAACAGGAGTAGACTGAACAGACAGAGCAAAAGCACCTTCTCACCCCCAGATGTGGTTCATGCTCAGGGGCCGGCAGTAAGTCTTCTCTGGCTGAAGCAGAAAACCCTTCCCAGAGCCCTTTCCCTCCGTTCTCTTGCTCACAGCAATTTGGGTTGTTGCTGATGAACTTCATTATATTTAAGTTACCTATCAAGGAGTTGCAGTACACGGTCCTAAGCTCTATGACCACATCTGACTGCCCCAGGGGTGCCTGTATGGGCCTGGATGTGCTGACAGCTCTAATGCTTCCTGCCCTGGTGACCTTACAGACACACAAACAGAGCAATGGGGCTTCCAGAGGCTTTGCTGAAGTTTATTAGTTTTTATAACGGTCGTGAAAATAATTGGATCTCAGACACACGCCAGCAATTTGGTATGAAGGAGAAAAAATATGAGGCCAGATGAGGTGTAAATCAGGAGTAAATCCAGGGCTGCTGGAGCAGTGTGAGCAGAGCAGAGTGAGGCAGAGTACATCAGTGATGTGTTGGGGTTTGGGAAGACCCCAGATTCCATCTGTGATGAAATCAGTTACTTGGCCCATCTCAGTGAGGGAGGGGATGGTGCTGGAATGTCTGGGCCAGGTGCTGCACCCAGGAGCTGTACAGGCCCCAGTGACTCCAGTCACACCTCGCAGGCGTCACAGCACCCTGTGTGATGTGGATTAGATCCTTGCAGGCACTATGGGCACTGATGATGGTTATGAGCACTGGCAGCGTTTGCCCCACTGTCTGTCCAGCTCCCATAGACACCCAAGTGCTGCTGTCAAGCTCAGGGTGCCTCTTTCTACCAGCTGGGAATCTCTCACCTTGCTCAGCACCCATCTCCATCCTCCCCCAGGGCCAGCAATGCTGATGGCAGCTCCTGTCCTTGACAGCTTTTCCTGCAGGACTTTCCCCCTGAAGCACTTCAAGGAAGCATCACCCTTTCCATATTGCAGGTAGGGAAACAGGCCCTGAAGAGCACCCTCAAACAAGAGAGCAGCCATAAGAGCCTGCAGTCTCTTGTCCTGTGCTGGGATAAGGGGATTTTCCCAGCACCATTCCCTGTTGTGAGCTCTTCTGCCAGGACTGCTCTGGGAAGAACAGAGCAGAGGTTGGGGTGTGCTGACCCAAGGCAGGGGCTCAGGGTGCTGCTGGGAACTGTGGATGGGCTGAGCCATGCCACAAGCAGTGTAAGCAGCAGCTGACCATGAGCTCTCAATCACAAAGCCACCGATCCTCTTCCCCCAGCTCCATCCATGCACACATGCTCTCCATGCCAGCTCCATCCTAACAAAGCAGTCCCTGTTCCCTGCTCCAGTCCCAGCTCCTCCCCTAAGCCCTGTCCTGGCCAATGCTGGATTTATGAATGAGTGCTCTGCTCTGGTGACAGCAAGCCCTGCCAGCCTGGGGTGTTTCACTCCAGGGAGGAGGCACAGCAGGATTTTGCTGACATCAGGAGCAGCACAGGATGGGGATGGCAGAGCTTTGGGGTGCACAGCCTGCACTCTGCAGAGGGCACAGTGCCATGCTCCCCTCCCAGCCCCAGCCTGGCCCCATGCCCACTTGTTGGGAACTATTTTGGATTACAACTCGTGAGCTGCCTGTGCCAGGTTGCCAGCTGGCACCACTGCATGGGAAACAGCTCCTGAGTCCTCACGTCCTGGCGCAGCAGCACAGGCATTGTTGGTGCTGCTTCCCTCTGCTACGCTGGGCTGGAAACTCCAGCCACCCGAGGGCTTTCCTGGGAGAGAGGCATCCCCACTGCAATGCTGGGACCACAGGCAGGCAGGCAAGTCAAGCAGCTGGCCTGCAGCCCTTCTGCATCACCACGCTCAGCGCTTTGTGTTTTTACCACCAGCTAACACAACACAGATGAAGGATGGCTGATTTCAACACTCTCCATGCAAAACGAAGACATGGAGCTGGCAAAGCACTCGGCAGCATCACACGCTCGAGGCACATCGTGTAAACCTGACAGTGACAGCTTGTTCACTTGCCCAACACCTTGTGTGCCCAAGAGCTCTGCCCATACTCCTGGGAAAACCCTTCCAGCACCTCTCTGAGCCAGGTCAGGGCTCATCAGAATCCTGTCACTCAGACACTGAGCTCTCTTACACCTCAAACATTTTCTGCTGGTGTTGATGCTCAGCACCTACAGCTTCCCAGGAGCGAGGATTTCACCCTGTGCTTCCAGACCACACTGGAAGTGAGTAGCTGCTCTGGTGTCGTGTCCCCTCCTCTCTGCATGTCTGGCTTGGGACCCTTCCTGGAGCTCTGTGAACCACAAAAAACCTTTCTTGCTGTTTTCAGAGTGGCTTTGGCTCAGCCTTGTGCCAGCAGCTGGCCCCGTGTGTTTGCATTTATTTCTTCTGCATCTTGATTGCTCTAAGTATGATCATCAAAAAACAGCTCCCAGCACCGCAGGGGCTGTGGTCTTCATGGGCAGAATGAATGGAAATTGCTGCTCTGTAGCATTTCATGGCTGTACAGCCCCATCTCCAACTCTTCCTTCTGCTGCATCTGGCAGGTCTTGGAAAAGGAAAAGGGGGGCAGCAGCAACTAGAGCTGAGGCCCAGCTTGGAGGTGAGAAAGGAGCTGGTCCCACCTGGGTGGGTTCTCATTTGGTGCCTGGAAGCAGACAGCAGTTGCATCTCTATCCTCTCCAGAACCTTTCTTTCTCCTATCTCCCCCACAATGTCCCTGTTGGCTGCTCCCCTCGGAGCAGAGCCTGGCTGCAGCAGCTGCAATGGGCCCTTGGAGCCTCTCCTGTGTGTTTGCCCAGAGGGAAATACATGCTCCAGTCCACAGCAGCAGGAACTCAGAGAGACCAAGAGCTGGACAAAAACACTATTGCTGTCTTCCCACTCCAGCTCCAGGCTCTGAAGTGACACTTTCCCATGGGCTCCTCGTTACTTCTATTTATTTTTTAAGGCTTCTTCACATCCACGTGGCTGGGCTGTGATACGAGCTCTGCTTTGCTTTGCTGCTAGGCTGCTTTCCTACAAACACACTGCTTATAACAACCCTACAGAAAGATATTTAAGCCTACATTTCAAACTACCTACTTAGAGCTGGCTAAGCCTCTCCTTATAATTGCATCTGCACACCCTTACTTTATTACCTAGAGTTAATACTCACATATCTCCATGATGAATTCAGAGGTGCACTACCCTGATAAAAGCCTTAGGAAGTCATCTGCTGTCTGTGTCACAGCTGCTGCCAGGAGGTCTTGGGGCTGCATGCAAGAACCCCTCAGACATACTAAGAAATCTCCCAGTCTTGAGAAGGGCTGATCCTGCTGCCAGCTGCCTGTGTGTGTGCCCGGACCAGCTCTACCTCCTTTTCCAAGCAGACACCAGGGGCTGCTTGCACAGAGCTCCTGTTGTTCTGGGAATAGTAGCAAAAGATAAGCATCCTCATCAGCATTGGACAGAGGCCTTGGATTAGGTTAAATACCATTTTAGATAGCTGCTTATCCACATCTCTGAGCTGTCTCCACAGCATCTGAGCTCTCTAAGGCAGGGATGATTTTTGCCTATCTCTCTCTATTGACACAAATGTTGAGTCAGACATAGATGGTACAGACCAAGGACTCGATCTGCTGGACAATCCTTTTGCTAGTTATGGTTTGTGTGTTTTGCCTTGCCCCATCTTGCCCAACCAGATGTGGACATGCTGCTGAACAGGGTTTAGAGGTTCCCACCATAAGAAGTCTATCCCACCACCTCGACACAGGGGGTGATTGCAACTTCCCTCTTCACCACTTACTTGTCCCATTTTCTGGCTTCATCAAGAAAAAAAAAATCTGTATTAAAGGGAAAACGTTGTTGTTGTTTTTGTCATTATTATTATTAAGCCTGCAGTTTGTTTCTCTGACCCAAAGATGTAATTCACCTGCAGTGTAAGCTTCCCTTAGCATGGAGGAGTGCTCACATAAGGTCTAATCACTGATCTAATTAAACTGATTTGCTGCTGTGTTAAATCAGTGCAGCTATATTGAGCAGATCAGGTCTTTGTTTCTATTCCACCTCATCTTAATAAATGATAATAAAAAGCACCTTCAAGACTTCAGTGTGAAGAATTTCAACAGAAAGTTACATTTATTATTTTAAATCTAGTCTCATTATTTCTAGGCTAGGGATTTTTGAAACGAGGTATGAAATCCTTGGCCTTGACAATATTCATCTCACATTTTATCAAGAGGTGTACAGGACATGGAAATATTTCTTATTATTCCTGTAGGGTTTAGAGAGTTTAAAAATCTAATGAAGATAACAACCCTCTTTTAAAAATAAGAGGGGAAAGGCTTGCCAAAAACCTCATTATTTTAAAAATCAGTTTCATCATTATTTTCATTCATTATTTGAGATTGATTATTGTTTCCTTATGAAGTATCTTCATTACTTCCTCCTTGACAAAAATACATTAAAGTAGTTATTTCCACTTGAGGTTTTGGTGGATTTCCTGATCAAGGGTTCACACTTTGGCTTTTGTAGCTGTTACAATACTAACATGGCAAGTTATTTTAGGAAAGATTTATGTTCCAGCAAAAACCGTGATAAACATAATTCAAGCCAGTGATATGGACATTTTTTAAGCAGGGCTATCGAATGTACAGATTTGCTCATTGGATTTTCAGAGCCAGCAGCCTTAGCCTGACAGCAGGACAGCCCTGGGCTTAGACACAAACATCCCTCCAACACCTCTGCAGCCTGTCGTGATGCTGCCTGTGGACACTGCATCCAGCTGTGATGAGGAATTCATGGTCAGCACCCAGGGTGCAGGTGCTGCTGGCTCGTGGGTTTGCTCTGTGGGGTGAGCTGTGGCAGTCCTGCCCTGATGTGTTCTGCACTTGCCTCTGCCTATGGTTCACCACATCCTCGTGTTAATCCAAGGATTTGCACCCAGGCTGGACCCAGGCACAGTTTGGTGGCCTGGGAGGGGGTGCTAAGACCTAACCCACCTCCAGGGAGAGGAGGGGCCTTTGCAGACCCCACTTTGAGCTACAGCTGCTCAGTAATGGCTGTATTAATCAGGCTGAGTAGCTCAGACCTGAAAATGCCACTGCTTTGGATCNAATGAGGGTAACCCACAACAGACCCTCCTTCGAGCAGGGGGTTCGCCGCCCCAAAAGCAGGGCTGGTCTATCTCACCTTTATCAAGTGTCAACCCGCAAAAGACCTTCTGGTTTGTTTTCTTTTTGTGCCAAGAGGGGAGCAGGTCTATCCAGAGCCTGTGAAGAGCCTGTGAAGAGCCGCAGAAGAGCTGAGGCCCTGGGGAAGAGCTGCCAGTGCCTCTCTGGCTGTCCAAGCACTGCTGGATGGAGTGCAGGGTGGGATCCCCCAGACAGCCGGGTGCACCAGGCAGGACACAGCACCCCTGGGGCCATCCCTGCCGTGAGAAAGCAGCGGTTCCGTGAGCACAGACACCAAGAGAAAGCGGTGCCAGAGCAGGAACCGAGCAGCCCTGCGAGCACAGGGCTCTCCTTCCCGCTGGCCCCAACTGCGCGGGTTACCAAAGCTAATAAAGCCATTAATGGGGCCACAAGTCAGCTCCTGACTAAGGCGTGAGCAATTCACACCTCGTTCGAGCTTTCAGGTCGTAATACACCCATGTTTGGCTGGACTCCTCTCCAACCTGAAGAGCAAGCCAGCTTAAGGTTAGTTCCCCACATTTGGGGGGCTCTCTTCCACTGAGTTTTCTAGGTTAGGCTGAGCTTAGGCTGTCTCAAAACCCTCCAGCTAAAAGCGGATTTTTGGCATGGGACAGGAGGGCGATGGCACACTGGCACGTCACAAGGAAGCTGTGCCAAGAGTCTCTGTTGAATTTTCACTGCTTGCCACTGACTTGAGCAAAGTCTTTAAAGGCTGCTTTTCTAAAGTGTTCTCGAGTTCAGCAGGGCCAGTCTCTGGGATACGTCTGGACTGGCACTTGGAGTGACGAGTATCAGAGCTCCCATGGATTTTGGATGGGTTTAGGCTGCTTGGATCTCCTGGAGTTGGGCCCAGCATTCTCCACGTGGCGCAACTCCAGAAATGGAAACACTCCAAGTGAGCAGTTTCTTTCCCAAAATGGGGATTCTTCTCTCCTTTGGATGGAAAACAGTAGAGACAGGGGAAATATTATCTCATTGTACTGTGAAGCAGAGCCATTTATTAACCGTGGGTACCAAATTTAACTCAGGGTATTTTTAATAGCAGTTCTGATGTGAATAGAAATGCTTGGACACTTTCCTTGCAATGTCAGGAATCTGCATCACACAATTATGTCATATTGTGAGAAACAGCCGCTGAAATCAACTACAGGAGATAAAAGTGAAACCAGCTAGCCTAAATTCATAAGAAAATCATTCCAGGAGCACAGATTACATGAAATGGCTCCTTATCTCAGCTATATTTGCAACATGTGAATGCTCTGAAAGAGCCATCCTATTGCCTCCCACGCCTGCCACGTTATGCAAGGGTGGCTTTTCTCACGTGCTCTGGGGCTCCCAAAGCGCCCACGCTTTGCTGCCGGGAGCCCCGGGGTGGGGTAATCTCCAGATTCTGGGCACTGACTGCTCTGCACGGCAAAACACGGAGGCCAGGATGAAGCAAGGTGTTGTTTATGGGCTTCTCATTGTTTCCTCAAGCAGGAGAGTCACTTTTATTTGCTGGGAGCAGGAAGGCAATGAGGCACAGAGGGATGTATGTGCCTGACTGCATTTGGTGTTCCACACCGGCCGTGCAGCCACAAACCATCACGGCAGATGTGTGTGTGTGTGCTTGGGAATGTTAGCCGAAAATCCAGGTATGTGCTCCTCGGATTATCATCCAAATGTTCTCCTTTCCATCACACCAACCTCTCTACCACTGCTGGCTCCCTTAACCAAGGCCAATGAGGACATAATAAAGTTCAAGTGATATCAGCTATTGTTTTCCAACTGGTAATTTCCCAGGACTTCTGCAAGCTTCTCCCATCCCAGGTGAAGCTCAGTAATTAAGACTGACCTTTGAAAGCTCCCACTTAAAATTGTATCTGCTGGTTCTGCTTAATTTGCTCCCTTGCCTTACATATAAAACTGAATAATTGCTGCAGTTTATTAAAGTGCATTTCTTTCAGAGCGCTGAGATCATTTAGTTTCAATGCATCCAACAGTACATAATAAGTATGAGTGTTTTGAGCAGGTCATGCTAATGAAAAATGAGTGGGGAGTCATGTATCTGACTGTTCTTCTTTTGTACCAGTGTCACTTGGTTCTAGAGACAGCAGGTTTACAGGATGACGCCAGCTGGGAATCCTGCACATCAGGCGGCTCTCTGGCTGAGAAAAAAATGTACAGTAGTGACAGAAATATCCAAACTATAGCTCTTACAAAGGTGCTGGGACTAAGAAAAATCATTACAGGTCTTTAAAAACTAAATTTTGGGGTTTAAATGGGTTTTGTAACTGGTTCTTTGTTACCTCTTCACAAGAAAGATGCACTTGTTTCATATTCAGATTGAGGGGTTTTGTTGCTTTTTTTTTTTTCCTCCTAAAACATAAATATTAGAATATTGCTGCCTCTGACAAAAGTAGAGATTTTTTTTAAAATTATATAAAGGAAAACTAAACAAGTGAACTTGGATCTGTGGGACTGCTAATAAAATTGAATGAGTTGGCAGTGTTGTGCTCTTCCTTCTGCATTCCAAAATAAGCTCTAAGGCCTGAACTTTCGATATTGTAATCAAAAATACCAAGCTATGAGTGTATTTAATTACCAGTTTTGTTTCGCTTTCAAACTTGAAATGCCTCATATAATGAAGTTAAATATAAAGGAGAATTAACTGAAGGAACACAATGTAGGTGGTTTCACCTGAGGCTAAGAGCAAGGCTTGGAAGGAGGGTTATGGAGGGTTAAGGGGTTTGGACGTCGAGGTTTCTTGTGTTGGTGTGTGCACAAGAATGGGGACTCAAGCTGGAGCACAGTGTAGGATCTCATCCTGATACAGGACTGCAAAGCTGGCCAGAAAAACAGCACCCACCTCCCTCTCCCAAAATATGCACCCTGAGCACAGCATGAGGCCCCCAGTGCATCAGATAAATCAAATCCCACAATTCACCAGGATCAAGAACTGGAGGCTTTTCTACTGGTTTTGTACCCTGGATGATTTATGATTTAATTTAAACGCATAGTTTCCAGCTGTTTCTTTTTGCAGGCAATCACCTAGGCTACATTAACCCGATGGTGATGTACTGGTCCCAGGGAGCCCTGGAGAGAGACCACAGCACTCAGAGGTGTGAGCTTCTCCCATTTATCTTGATGGGGTGTGCACAGCCTCGCCAGGGAAGCAGGTCCAAGCGCATTAACCCCTGCACTGCCCGCCTCCACCGTGGAAAGGGCTGGCTAGAATCAGAATCTCCTGGGCTGGAAGGGATGCACAGGGATCACCGAGTCCAACTCCCACACAGGACAACCCCAAGAATCGCATGTGCTTGAGAGCACTGTCCAAATGCCTCTCTAATTCTGGCAGGCTCGGGGCCACAACCACATCCCTGAGTCGTACAGCCTTGGTGTGTCCTGTACGAGCTTTCCTCTGCTTTGGCAGAGCCTCCCGAGTCCCAAGGGACACCAGCGTGGAAGGCGGTGAGGGAGGTTCAGCCTCCCGGAGGATGCTGCTGCAGGTTATAGGTTTGGAGATCAGAAGGTTTTATTATCTTACAGCTTGTGGCAACAGATGGGGCCACGCAGGTGTTACGGTTTAATGTGTTTTGAACAAGCCGTGTACTTCCCTGCCTCTTGGGTTCTAACAGCACAGCCGGGGCTCCCTGCAGGCTCCAGGATAACCCTATGGGAGACGAGGGACAAAATGGATCACACGGAATGGCTGGGTTTGGGAGGCGCCCCTGGAGAACACCTAGTCCAGCCTCCTGCTAGAGCAGGTTGTGCAGGTTTGTGTCCAGGTGGGTTCCGAGCAGCTCCAGAGAAGGAGGCTCCGTGCAGCAGATGGGAAGCGATTCCTGGGAGACAGCTCGCTCTGGCTGGAGCACGGCAGTCTCAGCTGCGAGTCCCCTCCGTGGTGTGAGAGGTGTTGGACAGCAGAGCACGAGGTTTTGCTTGTCACTGCTGGCTCTGCCACCGCTGCCGCGGGAGTGGCCCCTGTCAGGACCTGAGACACCAAACTGGGAAGCTCCCTGCTCCTTCAGAGCTCTCCCGCTTCAGAGCTCTCCCGGCTGTCAGCAGGCTCCTGCCGGCAGCACAGCACTAAAGCTCTCGTGTGCCGGTTTCGGGGGCTCTGCTTTGCAACCAGCCGTGCTTGCAAACGCCTGTGAAGGCGGCAGCTGCTGCAAGGGGCCGCGCTGCCTTCCCCTGCGCAGGGCTGGCTGCGGCTGCAGCGCGCCGGGGACGGCGGCGGGGCCTTTTCTCGCGGCAGGCGCGGCCACCTGAGCAGGGCTTCTTGGGGAGACAAAGACGTGATGTTCAAAGTGAAATCGCTGCTTCAAAAGAAGAGCTTTTAGGAATTTCTGATGCTGGAAGCAGGAGGTGCCAGCCCGCTCCCAGGCTGCCCCAAAGGACACAGACCTGCCGCCCTGGATGGCAGCAAGGAGGGGCTCAAACCCAGGGCAAAGCCTGCTTTCACCTCATTCTTGTGAGCCGGGGGCACACACCTTATCCTGGTGTCTGAAACAGCTCTTTCATTATGTTTATATTTAAAAATCTAAGAGTGACTAAAGCAGTTTGCATAATAAACAGCTCTAGAGCCAGAAATATTTGCGTGCTCTCGGTAAAAAAAGGAAGTCCTCAGATCCTCTTCTGAAGACGGTAAGAAAGTGACAGAGTTTTCCCTTTGCAGGATATAAATATGCAGTGCAAATAGGTGGCTGCTGTCACTGCTTACATTTTGATGTATCTCTTCAGATAGCCTGGCAGCGCCAGGTTATTTTAGTGTCAAATCAAAGCTCTGGTTGTGTAAAGAAGCTGAGGAAAGGTACAGTCTGTGTTGCAGCAGAGGATGGAAGCTCCAAGAAGACTGGAGGCAGTCCTGTGAGACACGTACCAGCCATGCATACTAAACCTGCCATTTAGTACACCGACAAGAAAACCCGTTTATAAGAGCTGCTGCGGAACAGAAATAAATGTCTTCAGGTTTGGGTTGAGGAAGGAGGGGTGTTTTTCTAGGCAGGCACGTGCTTCATTATCACATTAGCTAAAAGAAAATAAAGCTTTGGCCCCCTTTAACCCTCCATTTCCTTGCAGAAGGAAAATTTAAGAGCCTGCTTGTGCCAGAAGAAAAACCTTGCGGGCTGATCCCTTTTTAGTGCTCTTGTATGCAATGCACCAGCGCTGTCCTTGACTTAAACGAGTCAAGGGAGCCCAGACCTGCCTGATCTGCATCCCCCCCTCAGCATCCCCCCGTGGTTCCTGCGGCCTCTCGATAGCGAGGGGCCAG
>VYXF01003102.1:26350-42078 GCA_013397295.1 Polioptila caerulea | reverse complement strand
ATACACATTTATAACAGTAGGATGGTCACTTCAAGCCATCACTGACTCTTCAGCCTCTCCCACCTGCACAGGGCACTGCCACTCACACCAGTGAAATACCTGAAACCAAGAGGTTCAGAGTTTCCCCGGAGCTGCTCTTGCTGCCTTCTCTTCCTCCTGCCCCAGCTGTGGGGAGGCTGCAGCACCAGTGAGAGTTGTGTNCCCGGAGCTGCTCTTGCTGCCTTCTCTTCCTCCTGCCCCAGCTGTGGGGAGGCTGCAGCACCAGTGAGAGTTGTGTACTGGGCACGGGGATGAGGGAGGAAATGCTTCCTGCAGGTGGGAACATCCTCCAGGGAGGTGGTGGAGCAGGGCTGCCCCTTGGGATGGGGGCAGGAGGGTGGGTGGTGCCCGGGGAGCTGGGGGAGGCCCTCACTGCACGTCCCTTCCTGACCTCAGTGTCTGGGACTGCTCCAGGCACTGAGCTGCAGCTCCAGCGCTGGGAGGGGCTGGGAGGGCTCAGGGCATGTTCCCACATTCCCACATCCCACTCATGCTCCAACCTTCCCACTGCAGCTGGGGCAGAGACCCTGCAGACATTTGGTTCGTGTTCTGCAGCCACTCAGAGCTCAGCCTTTGGTCCATAATCGAACCAAATGTTCTAAAACAAGCTTTAATCCCTTGGAAAAGGCAATTCTCCTGGCTGCCCCCATCACCATGGTACCTGTAAACAGCTGGCAACCTGCCTACCCCCTAATTTTAGTAACTAATTACCTCTCGTTTTCTTGCATCAGGCCAGTAGCCAGCATGTCACCCAGTGATTAATACAGTTCACACAGCAACGTGAAGCTGCATCCTTCATTCACCACCAGAGTTATCCTGTTTGCCCTCTTGTTGTTTACCTTCATAAAGCAGTGAGAAAGGCAGGAAATACAAGGAATCAGTATTTACTGCTGGATGAGCAGCTGGGAAGGCAAAGGAGCAATAGGTCTGGGCCAGGAACTTCTGGAGGCAGGAGAACTGGCTTTGAGGAATTTGTAATTAAGATTTAATCCAGGAGCCTCTAATGGGCTTGTAAATCCTCTGCCCCTCTGTGTGACCAGTGCAGCCTGTGGCCTTCTGCCACCCTGCAGAAGGGATTTTAAACCTAAAGGTCTTGAACCACGACAAGACAGAAGGAGGAATTTCTCTTCAATTGCTTTCCACTGGTTTTTTTTCCCCTGTAGGTTCTCCCACGAGGCCAGGAAGGACCCACTTCCATCCCACCCCATCACTCAGCTGTCAGCTCCTGCACGTGGCCGGTCACAGGATTGTGCACTGAGCCAATAAATTAAATTGTGGGGGATTCATCAATATCAATTTTGATGATACTAAAAAGAGCCTGACCAGAGGCACCAACGCTGCTCACAAAACTATAACAGACCGTTTTTTCACCCCTGAAATTGCCCCGTTCCATCAGCCCATGGCTGGAACGTCGCTCAGTCACCTCAGGGTAAAGGGTGTGTGGTGTTGGGGGGCTGGGTGGGTTTGGTAGGAGGAAATAATGGGTGGGTGGTCTGGGGCAGGTGGGCAGCTGAGGGGGGGCAGGAAAGAAGGTTTGGGGTGTTTGGGGCTCAAACCTGCCGAGGGCTCAGTCCCATGCTCACCCTGGCTCCTCCCAGCATCAAGGGCAAGCAAGAATTTACAATAATGAGATCTTCAGCACTGACACCTTTTAACTCCCCAAACGATTAACTTGCTGCAGATTAGAGCTGGGATGGCTATTTAATTAACAGACACGTCAAGCTTGCTTATGAGTCATTAAAAAACCCACCCTAATGATTGACTTGTTAATACGGAAGAAATCAATTAGATTTTTTTTTTTTTTATTCCTCCTCTGAAGTTTTTGGATCCAGCCGTACGGATGGAAAAAGAAAGGATACTGGGATTCAGCAGAGCTTTATTCTTTACCAAGGAGGTTGCAGGAACAGCTTGAGGCAGGGATTTGGAAGGTTTTTGGGAGGCAGGGACTGAGCCCTGTCCCAGGATACAGAGGATGTGAGCAACCCCTCAGCACTACCTGGGTTGTGTGGCAGAAAAGCTGCCTTGCCCTCCCTCAATCCCCTCCTTCTCTCCTCCAGAGCCAAGTTCCAGGTGTGCCACCACCCTTTCCCAAAGCCCTTTACCCTGAACTGCCTGGCTCCCACTGTGGCTTTGCCAGAGAGCCTGGAAGTGTGGATGGGAAGGGGGATGCAGGGTGGCTGCCTTGGGGCTGGGGCAACTCCTCAGCTCAAGGCTGGGGGTGGTTCTGGTGCTGCTGGGGGAGGTGGGTTATTGCAGAGGGGTCTGATGGCAGCAGGGTTACAGAGGGGTCCTGCAGGTGCTCAGTTAATGATGCATCCAGGGAAAACACAGCGAGGCTCGGGCAGGAAAGGCTGGGCCTGAGCAGGAGTTGTCTGCTCAGGGAAGAGCTGGTGAAGTTCAAGGGCAAAGCGGATTTGGCAGGATTTGGGAGCTGCAGCCAGTGTGGCCCAGAGTGCCCCGAGCTCAGCAGGGTCAGGGCCGGGGAGGTCTAAAGGTCTTCCATGAACCTCATCAGTGTCAGGACACGGGAGAGCCAGCTCGGCCCTCCTGCTCCTTGGGGAAAGCCCACCAGGGGTTAAATGCCTTTCTTACACACAATTATGTATTGCTGTCTTCGGAGTCTGACTTAATGCACAGAAACTCTGATTGCTAGAGTCGTAGATTGCCTCTTGACATTAATTACTATGTAAATCCGGCAGATTAACATTGTCAGATGATGAGTGGCAAGTCTCACTCGCAGTCAGTCTCCCAGGAGCGCCGCGGTTGCAGAAGTTGCCATAGCGATTTTTTCCTCTTGGAAAAAAAAAAAAAAAAAACGATAATAGAATAAACTCAAAACAAGCCAACACATCCCTGTGCTCCCACCAGGCGCTGCTGCTCTCCCCGCTGTTCCCAGGGCCTCAGCTGGACCCTGCTGGGCCAGGAGCTGAACTTGCATTTTGACCCATCAGTGGGTTTAATGCTCTTCAAGTGCTTGTCTTAGTGCTCCTCTTAGTGCTGCATGCCTAAATGGCCGTGATGGGGGGCTCATCCCTGCTCCACGGGCGCTTCCTGGCTCCTGCTCCCCCAGTTTTTGGCATTCCGTGCCCCCATGGGGGGCTCATCCCCGCTCCACAGGCACTGCTGGGCTCCTGCTCCCCCAGTTTTTGGCATTCCATGCCCCCATGGAGGGCTCATCCCTGCTCCACGGGCACTGCTGGGCTCCTGCTCCCCCGGTTATGGACATTCCATGCCCCCATGGGGGGCTCATCCCTGCTCCACAGGCACTGCTGGGCTCCTGTTTCCCCAGTTTTGGGCATTCCGTGCCTCCATGGGGGGCTCATCCCTGCTCCACAGGCGCTTCCTGGCTCCTGTTCCCCCAGTTTTGGACATTCTGTGCCCCCATGGCGGGGTCATCCCTCGCTCCACAGGTGATGCCTGCCTCCTGTTCCCCCAGTTTTGGGCATTCCGTGCCCCCATGGGGGCTCATCCCTGCTCCACAGGCGCTTCCTGGCTCCTGTTCTCCCGGCTTTGGGCATTCTGTGCCCTGATGGGGGGCTCATCCCTACTCCACAGGCACTGCTGGGCTCCTGCTCCCCCAGTTTTGGACATTCTGTGCTCCGATGGGGGGCTCATCTCCGCTCCACAGGTGATGCCTGGCTCCTGCTCCCCCAGTTTTGGGCATTCCATGCCCCCATAGGGGCTCATCCCCACTCCACAGGTGGTGCCTGGCTCCTGCTCCCCCAGCTTTGGGCATTCTGTGCCCCCCTCGTGCTGCTGGGCACCATCCAGGCAGGCAATGTGATGCTTTTGGGGGAACACAAAGCCCCTCTGGATCTGCTTGAGGAGGAGATTTGATGTTGCTATACCAGCCTCCGAAGCCAAACAGTGAAAAGAAAAGGGAGGGAAAAAAACCCTCGTTTTTCACTCAAGATTAAAGATGCATGAGCAGGACTGCTCACCAAGGAGTCAGGGGCTTTGAAGGTGAGCTGAAAGCTCACTATATAAATTGATAAACTGCCTCAGATCTCTGGTCAGGAGAGCACAGGCAGCCGGCTGCAGACCTCGCTGTGTCTGGGGGTGCTTTGGGCTGGCCCCCAGCCCTGTGCCCTGGCTCCTGTCAGCCCCGATGTGCCCCGGGGCTGGGGCTGCTCTGCTCCAAGATATCCTTGCCAGTGCCCTCCCGCAGGCCACCCAGCTCCCAAGGACGGAAACAGGGGTCCCCCAGAGCCCCCCAGACCTCCCTAAATCCCCTCCTCCCCCAGCACTGCAGCCTGGGATCAGCCTCTTCTCCCCAGGGACAGACCCTGGCTCAGGGTGGCCCCTGCAGCACCCGCCGCCTCGGCGTGCCCTGAGGGAAGTTGCACGACAGAGGTTGTTTATTGCCTTTGAAAGGCAAGAATATGTTTCTCATCCGTGTCATACTTCTAAAAATACCAGACGTGTTGCCCCGACTCTCCTCTCGTGTGCTAATGACAGCTGAGGAGCGACGTCTGTATCATAATGGATGAGAAACAAGTGCCTCTGTACCCGGGAGAAGGCTGATTATTTTACTGGCAAGATACATTAAAAAATGCCTTGTGACACAAAGTAACATTAATGTCAGCAAGCGGCAGCGCGGCGCCTCCGGGGAGCCCCGCTCCTGTCACCCTGATTAAATTAGCGCGTTCCCCGCATCCAGCCGCCCATCAATATTCATGCCGGGCTGTGCCCGAGCCCGGCTGCTGCTGCCTGACGGCCCGGAGGAGGCGAAGCAGCCTCAGCAGTGGGATCCAGGAGCGGATCTGGGGGTGCTCGCCCTCCAGGTAGTGCCCGAGCATCCCCCTGTGTCACCCCCGGTCTGAGGAGGGGCAGGGGAGCTGCCCCTGGAGTGATGCTCCTGCTTGGTCCGGGGCATCTTCCCTCAGCAAAAGAGGATTTTCAGGGTGGAATGAAAACCTGCCAAACCCTCTGGGTTTGGCTCGGTGTTTGGCACTTTCAGAAGGCCCAGCCCACGGGAATTCACAGGGGCTCCTGGCTGGAATGCCCGTGCCTGGAGCTGCTGCCTGGATCTCCTGCCCCTCCTCAGAAGGTAATTATGCTCCACCGGGCTCTGCAAAATTCATGGCTATAAATGTCTCCACGCGAGGAAGGTGCTGTAACTCATGAAGAATCAAATGCCAAGATGCCACTGAGGAAAGGCCGGAAAGAGCTTTAATTGCCCCAGTGAATCAGTGTCATCCCAGGCTTCCCAGACATCACCACGCACCCGCTGCACATCGGCCCTGTTGGCAGCCTGGGCTGGGGATGTGTTTCCAAAAGTGTTGCCAAAAAGGCAGTTGTGGATCCTCCTGCAGCTCCCACCCCTGTGAGTGCAGCCTCAGTCCTGTGCAGGGCCAGCCCTGGCTCCCCAGTTTGCCCCCATAGCTTCTCTGGGACCCCAGAGCAGGATCCCCACAACTCCAGGAAGGAAAGCAGAGCATGAGCGGGGCCTGGGGAACCACAGGGACACAGGACAGGGCATTGCCAGCACACTGCTGATGTGGGATAACTATTCTGTGACTTTGCTGCTGCTGCAGAGGGGTGGTAATGAGTGAGAATGGATCCAGGGTGGTTTAAGGAGCTGCACAGGGGCTGCCCTGAGCTGAGCCCTCTGAAAGGTGCCAATCTGCTGGGTGGGGGAGCCTGGACTCACTTCATTCACCTGGGAGCTGACAGCAACCTGAAGCATTGCCTGTAGGACTGCAGACTGCTTTGGGTTGGAAAGGGCCTTAAGGCCAATCTCATTCCACCCCCTGCCATGGGCAGGGACAGCTTCCACTAGCCCAGGTTGCCCCAAGCCCTGTCCAACCTGGCCTCAGGTACCTCCAGAAACGAGGCAGCCACAGCTTCTCTGGGCAACCTGTGCCAGGACCTCACCACCCTTCCAGGAAATAATTTTTTTTCCAATATCTAGTCTAAACCTACTGTCCTTCAATTTAAAACCATATTTCTGGTGACCCCAGCTCCATCCTCAGTTCAGGTCTGACTTGCCAAGGGATCCAAGCACAGCAGCTGGCACTGGCACTGCTCCTGCTGCCATTGCCCACACTGTGGGATCCTGTGGGCTCCC
This sequence comes from Polioptila caerulea, assembly GCA_013397295.1. NCBI lineage: Eukaryota > Metazoa > Chordata > Aves > Passeriformes > Certhiidae > Polioptila > Polioptila caerulea. Next base: position 35,969 of record VYXF01003102.1, on the reverse strand, counting down.
AGAGCCCAGAGGTCAGTGTAGTTAACAACCTTTTTGAAATTGAACTCCCTGGGAACTTGTTATTCCAGAATTCCAGCCATTAAGGGCTTGTTAATATTTATGAAATAATTAATAGATGCACCTCTGTTCTTTAATAACTCATGTAAAGTTGTGCTGGGGGAGGCAGCACCAGGCGTTCTGCTCAGAGCAGCTCAGAGCAGGAGGAGCCCTTAATTATGTATTAAACACACACAGATTTATTACACAAAGTTATAAAAAATAAAGGCATTTAATTTGAGAAATAACGAGGCAAGTTTTGCTACCTGGAGAGCCGTGTTAACGAGGCACCTGGCTGTGGAGCTCTGCTCCAAGGAAAAAAAATACAGGGGGCCTGGCCCGTGGTGGTGAGCTGTTCCTTTATGTGGGAGATTTGGTGCTCACCAGGGTGGGCACTGGGGAGGGCAGGTAGGGCCATGGTGTGCATACACACACAGGATGTTTTCTGGGAATTTTCCCACTGTCAGCTCCTCTCCATGAGCACAGGATGTTCCTTTGCTCCAGGGACCCCCGTGCAGGTGCCCCACACAGGCTGAGGGTCCCTGGAGCAGCACTGGAGGCCCTGACACGCACAGACTGCTGCCCAAACAACAATCCCTATTTTCAATTTTCCAAAAGATTACGCTTTCGTCTTAAAAGATGTTATCTCCTGCTTTTTGACCTGCATAAAGCAAACGACAATAGAATCCAGGTGGAAATATATATCTACATTAATCTCACACAGCCTTGCGCTGCTGCCAGGTGCTGTGGCAGGAGCAGATCCAGTTGCAATCAGATGCCCACCTGGGTCTGAGTGATTCCCACTCTGATTTAACAGGATGAAGTGCTGCTGTGAAATGCAGCTGGTCCCGGAGCGGGGAGCACAGCTTCCCCCTGGGAGGGTTGGGAAAGGCTCAGGGGTACATTTTCCCCATGGCTCAGGGTGTGATCCTGTCCCCTCCGGACATCAGAAGGTGGCAGCAGGGTGGTCACAGAAGCTCTGCTCCAGGCTGGGCCACGCAGCTGCTGCCAGCTGCGCAGAATGGTGCTGTGCCCGACGGGATGATGCTGTGCCCCACGGGATGATGCTGTGCCCAGCAGGATTCTGTTCTGCCCGATGGGATGATGCTGTGATGAGGAGGATGTTGTACCCAGCAGGATCTTCCTGTGCTGAGCAGGATTATGCCCCCTCAGCATTTGGACAGGCTGGGCACTTTCACCCGGATTTTGGCAGCAGGGGCAGCAGCCGGGAGCTCACGGCGTTGCCAGTCCAGGTTGGGTTGGCTGTGAGCTGTTGCCTCGGCCAGCAGAGAGCATTTTCACCTTGCTTTGTATCTCCTCAGGTTCCTCCTGCAATTTGCATTTCAAAGCCTCTCCTGTCCTGCCTGTGTCCCCAGAAAGGCTTTGTGCAGCCACGGGGAGCTCTCGGCCAAGGTGAGGGGCACTCACAGCCCCCACAGGCACAAATCCCTGCCAGGGACAGGCTGGATTCCCCGGGCCAGATCCCAGAGCCAGGCATGGTGTGGGCTCCAGCTGTAACCAGAGAGTACTGGGGGAAGGAGAGGGACAAATTGGATTCAGAGGCAGCAAATGCAGCTCCCCAGAATGGATGTACATTTTCATTATACACTGAGTAATTGGTGGTAATACAAGAGATATGGGCAGTATCATTATAGACCAGGCTGTGCTGGAGATGGATTATCATCATCTGTCATTATCTGGGCTTCCTTGTGGCTGCTAAAATTGTAGAACATGATTTTAATAACCCTGGAAGGCAAGAATCATTTTTCTTTTGTCACTTAACAACTTGGCCTCATTCACAGATACCTCTAAGTAAGAAGGGGGGATTAATTTCTAGTGGGATAAATGCAGACCTGGTTGTTTCCTCCTCTCTTCATTTGCAAAGCAGCCCCCTTCGATGCCTGACAGCTTTCAAGGAAATTGCAGATAATGGGGACAGGATGTCAGCGTGGAGCAGGGGGCACAGGATCACCCAGAGACAGGTGGTGGTGCTGACACAGTGCCAGCCCTGGGGCCCTCGCCCTGTGCTGCCCAGGAAGGGCACTGATGGCACTGGGAACCACAGCCTGAGCCTCAGGGAGTCTTGGCCAGATTTGGGCAGTATCTGAGCCATCAGGGCGGTGCAGGCACCCCAACCTCCAACCTCATCTGGCAGGGCACAGACACGGCCATTTCCCAGGAGCCAGGGAAGCTGTGTCACTCCTGAGCCCCCTGGATGCTGTCAAGGCTCATTTGTGGGTGTTTCATTTGTCACTGCTCTTGGCCGTGGAAAAAGCCAGCAGCAGGAGAGGGACAAATCAAATTACAAGGCAGCTAATGAAAATAATGGGGAATAAAGCACTTTTGGAGGCTGCTTAGTTGGATTCCTATTTCCCTGTGTCACTGGGTTCAAGCAGGGATGTTTATAACCTCACGAAGACATTTCATTACCTTTGTGATTAGCTCAACTGACCGTGGATTCTTTGCTCTCACAGATCTGAGCCCTAGGAAGAGGAGAAGTGCCAACTCCAAGTCACGTTCCCGCCCCACAGCTCGAGCACCCGGAGCCCCCCTGTGCCTTCCAGGGGCCTGGCTCTGGCAGAGTGTCCCAGAGTGACACGGATGGGCAGTGAAAAGGGTCTGCCTGGGCAGCACAGCTGAGATGGAGGGTTCATTCAGCAAGGGGGGAGCAGTTGGGAGAGCTTTGCCCCTTTTCCATGCAATGCTCCGTCCACTTCAGCCACAAGCAGCTGTCAGTGCCCGCCTGGGCTGCCAGCCCCTACCTGCAACTATTGACTCAGAGTAAATAATCCCCAGGTATCCTTTTCTCCCGATAAAAGCTGGTTCTTTTCTATTATTGTCAGAGGTGTTTATTAGAGCAGAAAAATAATAGTGCTTTGCTTGCAGCCTGATTGCCGGGAAGTGTCGGGAGTGGCCACGCAGCCCCAAGAGCTGGGATCAGACTCAGACGTGCTGCCTGGCACCACGAGGTGAGGGGGATGGGGGAGGATGAAAAGCCCCTTCCCAGGTGGTTTTATGGGAGGCAGAATCAAAGGGAAATTTCTTTTCAGCAATGGCAGAAGGAGAAGGTGCTTCACCAGTCTGAGCTCTGGAGTGACTCAGCAGAAAAGAGCAGGAATTTCCAGGAATATGAGGGGTGAGAGGCTGGTACAGGGCTGGGCCAAAGGACATGGGGAGGTTCCTCTGCCACAGACACCTGTGCAGCAGAGGCAGGAATTTAGGGACAGGCAAGTTCTAGGTGGCCCCATGGAGGATTTCTCCCTCTTGCCCATCCACCCTGTCAAACCTCTCTGCCAAGCTGGAGCTGTGGCCCCTCGGCACCACTTTGGCATCTCACGGAGTAGAGATGAATAATGGCAGCACATCCCACCCCTCCTCTCCCTCCCCATGCCCATCAGGGCCTCCCCGGATCTGCCACGCAGAAATTAATCCTCCTGCCTCATTAATTGCAGGAATATGTCGGGAGCTGTTCAAGGTCAGCCTCTAGGACCCCTGCCATCAATCCTCTCCAATTTGCAGCTGCCTCACTGGGGAGGAGCTGGCAGTGGCATGGCAGGGACAAGCACTGGGTACATCTCTGGTGTTTGGGTGACCAGAGCCTGCAGACACAGGAGGGTTCTGGACGGGCTTCTGTCCCAGGAGTGGCTCCATGCTGGCAGGCTGTCCCCTGTCCCCTGGTGATGCCATCCGGAGCCAAGGGTCCTCTCCTGCCCACCTCTGCCCACCCACAGAGCGACTTGATGGGGAGCCCTCTGCTTCCTCTTCATTGCTGATGGCTGAGCAAAGGGGTAGTCTGAATTATTTGCATTGGGCACCAATTAACCAGCTCTTCTCACCCATTAGAGACTGCAGAAGCTTTTGCACTTGAATCTCGCATCTTACGTGACTGGCAATATTCTAATTTCTTAGGGAATGAAAAGAAGAAAGGGAAAATCCCTTTAGGGGAGCTGGGTTTTGCTGCCTGCGGAGCTGATACACACCAGGAATGTACTTTATTCTGTTTAAGAGCAATGATCCCCCCAGCAGGGATGGAATGAGAGGCACTGGGAACAGAGAGGTAGCTGAGAGCTCCTGGGCACCGAATGTGGGGCTGCTGCCTGTGAACTGCCACCAGAGCTGCCCTCAGGGTCTGGCCATGCCCACGAGCTGCTGCCAAATGCCATCGGTCCCCATCCTATGCACTGCAACCAGGAAAAACCCCTCAGCTGCTTCCCCTTTCCACCTTCCCCCTTGCCTGATGGCCTCAGGCTTGGGAGGCTCTTATGTCACAAACTGGGGGCCTCAGCTCCGCCACTCACCCCAAAACCTGCCTCGTGAGCATCCACCCTCCCTCCAAACCGTGCTCTCCTTGCTGTCCTGCACCACAGCCTGTGTCACCCCCTGCCTCTGCACCGTGGGACCCTCTGTCCCCCGCTGGCCCTCGCAGCCCTGCAGCCCCCTCCCCATGCATCCTCCTGCCCCAGCCCCTCTGCCAGGCTGCCCGGGACCCCTGGCTCAGGATCTCCGCAGGGGCGGCACCCCGCACCCTGCCTCGTATCCCTGTGCTATTCCAGGGACGGGATCTGTGAGCTTGTGAGCGTGACTCAGAGGCGAAGGGGAACCGAGAGCGCTGGCGGGAGGCACGCCTGCTCCATCCCCGCTCGCCGGCGGCTGTCCCGGCAGACTGGCACGCTCGGAGCCTCCTGGGACGGGCACTTTCCCTGCGGAGCACGGGCGCGGGGAGCCCGAGGCCAGGCGGGCGCTGGTGTGGGATGCAGGGTCCCCTCCCCGCCCGGATCCCAGCCTGCGGCGGGGCCCCGGCGGCGGCGGGCGCATGTCGGTGTCCAGCTGGGTGTTTGCAGCGCTGCGCCCTCGGTTCCCACGGAGATGCCCACGTCGCCATGGCTACCCACGGATATTCCTGCTCGGCTGGTAAACAGCCCGCACGGCACCAGCTTCCGTCCCGGAGCGCTGGGAGTTGCTACACCCCAGGGAAATGTTGCGAGGGCAGCTCCCCCGGCCTGGGCAGGCAGTGGGCAGCGGCCCCGTGCCTCAGCCCAGGGTGCTGAGCGCCCACTCAACCCCCACCAGCAGCCTGACCTGTTACAAGCAGGGTAGATTTGGGGGGAAAGTGCCTTTGCTTGGACTGTCAGGCTTGTGAGGTCGGTGGTGAGAGCCCCAGGCCATCCCCTCTGGCCAGCGCCCGGCTCTGCAGGAGGCAAAGCCAGATCTCCCCAGGCTGGTCTCCCACCACATTCAGACACCCTGCTCCCAGGGGGCTGCTCTGGCCCCCCAGATTTTGGCAGTGTGGGGCTATGTGAGCACTGCAGCGTGCCATGGAAATGAAACATCACCCCAACCCCAGAGTAAACAGCTCTTTGCTCAACAGCCACCGTGGTTGCAAAGGCTGTGAGTGTGTGGAGGGTTGAGCAACCCTATGTTTACCCTCCATGCCAGCCCCATCCCACCAGCCACAGGATTCCCCATCAGGGCTGTGCTCCAGGCTGGCACAGGTGGGCACAGCAGCTCAGCACAGCCCCAGGCAAGGAGCTGTTGAAACAGCACAAGTTAATGGTCAGTACTGGGAGATACTGGTGGGAACATCATGTCATGGGCTGCCCTCGGGCACCTTGCAGGCCCCTCACCCTGGGGCAAGTTGGACTACATGGACATGGACATGGACACAGGCCCGGGGATGTGAGCTGCTCCCAGGAGGCATCGCATCGCACTGGCAGCCGCAGCTACCCAGCCTCCTGTCCCTTGAGTTGTTCATTCCCTGGCCCATGGCCTCCTGCCACTTTCCCCAGCTCGCGTTCCTCCACCGTGGCCCCCAGCCCAGCCCGGTGACCCCAGGACAGTCGCAGTGAGGAACTGTCTGTGCCACATCGCTGCTGTGCCAAGCCCGGCCAGGGATGGAGCGGGCAGGGTGGCGGCCGGGCACTGTTCTGGTCCCCACGTCCCCTGGGCTTTCCTGCCTGCGGCGAGCGAGGGGTCGCAGACTTCAGGGAAGTGTTTTGCAATCACCTTCTTGAGAGCGTCACAGCAACTAACGGCCCTGGTTTTGAGGAACTAACGGGGAAAGCAGCATGTTAGCAAACAGACTGAGCACGGCCAGCCGCCGGCAGCCGGAGCCCTGCGCTTGGAGCGGGCGCTGAGCGGCAGCCGGACACCCCAGACGCAGAGGAGAGGCAGGGATGGAGGCAAGGTAGGGGTGGAGGTGAGGTAGGGGTGGCTGCGGGGTGTTCGGGTCCCATGAGCAGCATCCGCTCTGTGGTTGCTCTTGCCCGGTCCCCAGCCTGGGACAGCCGCACGTGCCGAGTGCTCAGGGGTGGCCGCTGTCCCACTTCCCACACTCGGGTGCTTTGTCTCCCTCTGGATGTTGCGGGCTGAGGAGCTGTGGGCACCCGGGACTGGGCACAGCCTGGGCAGCCCCTCCTGGGCCACGAACGTGTCTGGCACCCATCCGGGGCAGAGGATCCGGGCAGGGGCAGAGGCAGCCACCGCTCCCAGGGCCATTCCCAGCAGCAGGCAGGGCAAGCAGCTGACGGGGGCAGCCGAGAGGAGCGTGGGCAGGACCTCGCAGCTCCGGCCAGTCCCGCTCTGCTGCTGTCGGTCATTCGCTTCCCTCTCCCAGCTTATCGCCCTCCGCCGCCCTCACCAGCCCTCAAACCGCAAATCTCTGCCCGGCAGCGGCTGGAGATAGCGGAGATAAAATCAGCCCGTGCCTGTGGCCGGGCACAGGGTGCTGTGCCCGGGATGGGGTGCGGGACCGGGATGGTGACGGCGGTGAGGAGGGACCCGCGTTCCGGGGTCTCTCCACTGCGCTTCCCACACCGGCGGCTGTGGCGGCGTGGGCGCCGAGCCGGGGGCGGAGGTGTCAGAAGGGCTGCGGGAAGGGCTGACGCTGACAGCGAAAAGACATTCTGCTCCAGGAAGCGCCGGTGACAATGGAGCCCGGCTCCTTCAGCCCACCTCGTCCCCAGCCTTTGCCGACCTCCAGGACAAGCCGCTTTCTCCGTTCCAGGTGATGCCAAAGCCACGGAGGAGACCATGGCCGGGCGCCGTGCTGGGACACCCTTCCTGCTGCAGCTCTCCCTGCTCCTGCTCCTCCACCTGGGTGGTGAGTGCGGTCCATCCTGCCGTGTCCCACAGCCACACCGTGCCCAGCACCCTGCGCCCATCCGGGCTGCCCGGGGCCGCGGGGCAGGCGGGAGCGGCGGCAGCACAGCAGCCGTGGGCAGGATGGGGCCTGGCACATGCCGGGGGCTTGCCCAACGCTCGGCTCTTCCTCTCCAGAGATGGGGGGCCCGTCTAAGGGAAGAGGCTCGTCCCTGTGTCCTGCCTGGGTGCTGAGGAGCTGATGGCTTTGTCACAGCTGTGTCCAGGATGTGACACGTTTTTCCTGCCCGCAGGGACACTGGGCTGCGCCTCGGTGACTGTGGGCTCCCCTATTGTGCCCCTGGGCTCGGCTGTCACGGCGTCCTGCACCATCCAGAGAGATCTCTGCCGCGGCTTGGAGCATGGGAAAGTCCGGATCAGCTGGATGCTGGACAACAAGGTTGTGGCTGGGAGCCAGCACCAGGGTCCAGGGGGCACAGAAGTGTCCAACCTCACCCTGCCCCGGTTCAACCACACGCAGGCCAGGCTGTGGTGCTGTGTGGAGTGGAATGGGACCAAGCAGCGCGTTGGCGTGGCCGAGATCAGGGCGGGCTGTAAGTCTGCTGCCACTACAGGTCACCCTCCTCCCCAGAAGGGACGGGTACTTGCTCAGGCTCTTTCCTTGTTGTTCTCCCCCAGACCCTCCTGCAAAGCCCCTCAACCTCAGCTGTGCCCTGAACCTCAGTGACTACGGGCTGACGTGCCAATGGGAGCAGGGAACCGACAGCCACCTCCCCACCAGCGTCGTGCTGAAGTGCACCGGGTAAGACCCGGCACCATGGTCCCCTGCCAAACCCCACAGCGAGCCTCATCCTCTGCTGGAGGGACCCCGAGCCCACTGCTCTTTGTGCTGCAGGAGCAAAGCCCAGGCAGTGACGGGCTGCACCCCGCGAGGAGGGCACAGCCACTGCACAGTGCCACGCCGGCTGCTCCAGCTGTACCGGCAGATGGAGATCTGGGTGTCTGCCACCAACGCCCTGGGCACGGCCGAGTCAGAGCACCTCTGCATCGACCCCATGGATGTGGGTGAGTGACAGCACAGAGGTCAGGGGCCAGGGAAGCTCGTCAGTGGCGACGGGGGTGTTAAAGTGACATTAAAGCACGTCGGGCCTTGAGGTCACATTTTATGGGCAGGTTTGGTGATGAATGTCCTGCCGGGATAAATCGGTGCTGGCGCCGCGTTGCAGAGCGAGCAGCGCGTGCGGCAGGTTATGAGCTGCCAGTTGACCTGCTGCACTCCACAGCTCCTGCAGCAATTGATTACCCATTTATTCAGCAGGTCTATTAATAATGGATCCCAGTGCCTATAAACTATTTATAAAAGGAGCCTTCCTGGATGGAGAGACTTATCCTCCCTGGTCTGGGGCTGGGGAAGGGCTGGCCAGGAACCAGCTGAGCCCTCCCGTGGCTGTGCCACACTCTCACCCCCAAGCAGACCAAAATGTGGGTTGTTCCAGACACCAGGCCCCATGGAATCTGTTTTCTCTGCATAGGCATTCATGCAGAGCTGTGCCAGTGTTGCTCTCACAAGCATTACTCCATCCCAAGCAGGGGCAAACACTGGCTCCTGTCCCTTGCCACCAGCCATTCTCCTAAATGTTTTGGGGTAGTTTCCCCCCATTTCTTGCCTCTACATCCTGGCTGCAGCTCCTGGCATTAACAACAGGTACATGTGAAGTCGTGGCTCTGGGCACTGCCCACCACACACCTCTCCAACTCTCCCTGCTCTTCCTACAGCCAAGCTGGACCCCCCAACCCTGCAGAGCATCCAGTCCATCCCCTTCCAGACCGACTGCATTGCCCTGGCCTGGGATGCAGCGTGGGGCACAGAGCACATGGAGCTGCAGTGTGAGCTGCGCTACCGGGCACCCGAGGACCCTGCCTGGGCCCTGGTGAGTGCTGCTGGGACAGGGGGACAGGGCAGGAGCCAGGACCCTCCCTCAGCCCCAGGCAGTGCGAGCAGGAGGGTCCCCATGTAAGTGGGACAGCTAGGACCATGCCAGCACCAGGGCCAGCCCCTGCCCAAGGCAGGAGCCAGCACAGCCCTCATCCTGACTGCCACCAGGTCACCGGCATCATCAGCCGGGCCGGCTCCGCGCAGCACTGCGGCTTCCTCTTCGGCACGCAGTACCACTTCCAGATGCGGTGCCGCCGGAGCTCAGCGTCGGCTTTGGCCTCCTGGAGCGAGTGGAGCCCGGGCAGGAACTACACCACCCACGAGAAGGGTGAGTGTGAGCCACCCAGGGGGTCACCTCTGTCCGAGCAGGCAGCACAGCGCTGGGGACACAGCACAGCGCTGGGGGCAAACAGCACAGTGCTGGGGACACAGCACAGCTCTGGGGGCACAGCTTAGTGCTGGGGACACAGGGCTCAGTGCTGGGGGCAAACAGCACAGTGCTGGGGAGACACAGCACAGTGCTGGGGACACACAGCACAGTGCTGGGGA
>VYXF01003102.1:2307-13411 GCA_013397295.1 Polioptila caerulea | reverse complement strand
GGGACCGGGCACGGGTCCCTCCGCTCCCGGCGTCCCGGTGCCAGCGCAGCGCCGGGGAGCCGCCGCCGGTGTCCCCGGGCACGGCTCTGCCCCTGCTCCCGCCTCCCCGGTAGCAGCTCGGGCTGCTCCGCCCGGCGGTGCCGGTTCCCGGGATGCCACAGAACCACGGAATGAACCAGGTTGGAAAAGATCTTTGAGATCATCATGTCCAACCTGTGCCCTAACACCTCCTCATCAACCAAACCATGGCCCTGAGGGCCACGTCCAATCTTTTTATAGACACATCCAGGGATGGTGACTCCACCACATCCCTGGGCAGACCATCCCAGTGCCCGATGACCCTCTCAGTGAAGAATTTTTTTTTTCCAACGTCCAGCCTAAACTTTCCTTGGCACAGCTTAAGTCTGTGTCCTCTCCTTCTGTCACTTGTTGGCCCGGGACACGCTGTGCTGTCACCAGGGAATGCTGCGATCCGGGCAGGAGTTTCCTTGCCCCGATTTCAGGGCTCCACCGCACTAATTACCTCGGTAATTATATCAGAAATTCACCCTCAGTGTTTCGTGGTCTCCGCCGGGAAGCGCAGCCCGTTGGGTTGATCAGCTCGGTGAAGTTCCCGTGGTAAGAACAGCCCGAGGGTGTTGCTGAGCTTGGTTTGGGAGGTTCTCACACAGAGGGAGAAAGTGGAGTCTGTGTCCGTGTTTCTGTGCTCACTTTGGGGGTTAAAGCTTCAGAAAGGCACTTTTGGACTCAAAATAACTCAGGATTTGGTTATGTCAGCCCAGGCTCTGGGCTGTTTGGGGCAGACAAGGTTGCTTTGCAGTGGGAAGGAGTTTCCAGGAAGAAATTTGTAAATCCTGTGCAGATGCAGCACATGCAATTGTACAAAATTCAAATACCAATACGGCCCCTGGAGCCCTTGTCTGGCTTTTATACAATCTCATTTGGCCAAAAATCCTTTTACAAACAGAGCCTTGTGCCTTCCCATGGGGCGTGAAACTCCAGCTCACAGCCAAGCACCTCTGAATTTACCACTTCAAATTAAAGCTTTGCTTTACAAGTGCTTGCACCTCTCTGTCAGGGGATGGCGAATGTGCCTGGGGAAGATCTGTGATGTTTTAATAAAAAAATCAGCTTGATATGAGCTTGGTATTGTTATCCCTTCTGCTTGTCCTTTATGAAGTGCTAAACAACAAAAGGTTCACTGTGTAATTATTGTATTGTTTGTGAGGGGGCAATTTGTAATTATTCATGTGTGATGAGGGTTTAGTCTGACACAAGTTTACTGCTGTTCATCCAGGGATAAGTTCAGGATTTTAGCTAAATTAAATCTTGGTGGAGTATCTCAGCAGGAGAATTGGACTGTTTTTGTTTGTCCACACATGGATTTTTTTTCTTCTAAAAAATTGTGTGTTAATTCCTCTGAGATGTGGTTCATCCCTGAGGTGTTTGTTGATGCTTAAAGCTGTTCACTCAAATGTTTGTTACTTGTCAGTGCAAAATACAGCTGAAAACTACTCAAGCTCATGCAGAGGGTAAAATTTGATATGCACTGAAGCAGCAGGATTTTATCCAAGGGGAGGGTGAGGTTCTTATTCAGTGCTGAATGCTGATGAGAAGAGATAAAATCCATTAGTTAGCTTTTTTTTTTTTTTTTAAGTTTATTTCTTTCTATTTCTTTTCTTCTCCTTGCAACTCTTGTTCTTACATCTTGAACTGCTGTTTTGTTTTATATGCTTCGTGTAGATGAATGGACAGATGTGGACAGGAAACGAGGTACAGTAACTGCTGGCTGCATGCACCAGTCCAACCCCACGTGCACACCTGGGGCTCATCGTGCCTGAACACCTGAGGCTGTTCCTGCAGCCTTCAGGCAGTGTCACAAATGAACAGTAATGCTCACTTGGTCCTTAAATGCCCTTTTGGTTGTCAATCCATGAAAAACCAGACCATATCTTAAAATCATATGGCCTCAAAAACCAGCTGTTCATTTAACCAAGATTATAAATGGATCAAAACTTTTTTTATCCTGGTGGTCTTGCCTGCAAAAATGGTATTTGTGTTTCTTTACCACTGTTTTCATGCAAGCATGTAATTGTGTGAGCATTGTGCAGGTCGTTTTTCTGCTTAAATGCAGGAATATTGGGTATATTCCATTTTTTCTAAGGTTTTGTCTAATTCTTTGCTCAGGGTTTGGACAGGTGAACTCCAGGGATGATCGAAGGCATTCCCATCCCAGCTGCTTTACCCACCTGTGCTGGTGGTCACACCTGGCAGAGTGATCCCAAAGGAGCAGGTGCCCACACCTCAGCCAAGCTCCTCCTGACTGGAGGGATGCTCAGGGTGGGATTGAGCCCTGGGCTGCTGCAGGGCAGTTTCCCTCTGGAATCTGCCCTGGAACAGGAGCCTCCAGTGAGGGCTGTGCTAAGGAACGAGGAAATGAATCTTGTGAATCTACAGGGTCCTCCTGAGCAGCCCTTTTTTGAAAGGGATCAAGGTTATGATTTGTGTTTTGCAAAATAAGAATCATTTTAGTAGGTTTTAATATTTACTGAAGGGAAATGCTGATGTCCTGGGGTTTGCCCCAGCTTTTTTCTCACCATTACACCATTTCCAAGCACACCCTTTTCCCAGCCCTTAACTCAGGAAGAGATTCCACCCCAACCCAAACGAGGAGGAGCTGCCCAGAGCTGTGACAGAACCAGGCAGGTCAAAACTAGGGGCAGGTCCCAGGCTGAGCCATCACTTCCCCTGGCAGAGAGAACACTCTGTGTGTGCTCAGTGCTCTGGGGGATCTCAGCAGGGTCCTGGAGCCACCACCTGGGGCTGTCACTGATGGAGCCCTGACGAGGCTCCCTGAGGAACCACGAGCCTGTGGCACACAGAGTGACAGCCCAGAACTCAGAATGTCCCTTCTGCTGCCCCAGACATCCTGCAGGAAGCACCAGCATCAGCCAGGCCTAGCTCCAGTCTCATGTCAAGCATCCCAGCCATGCCAGTGACACGTGCTGTCACCAGGGGTGTGGCATGGGGAGGCCAAAGCCACCATCACCCCCAGCTTCCCTCCTGTCCATCACACTGGCTACACTGGTTTCCCTTCTCTCATCCCAGCTGATGACCTCCCCTCTCTGCTCAGTTGCTTTTTCTGTGCTGCTTGTGCCATGTCCCTGGGCCAACGCTCCTGTGTCACCTGCCATGGCCACTCCAGGGCCCCCCTGAGACCTCTGCTGTGTCATTATCAAACATGTGAGAGATTTATTATCAATTTGCCCTTTACTGTGATTTTTTTTATGTCTTTCTCAGTTCTTTTTATAGCCCACACAAGAGTTTTTAATTCCAGAAGATAATTTATATCTGTGGTTCACACAGACCTTCGATTCTGTTGAAAAATCAGTGTACTTGGAGGTGTCTTATCTCCTGGTGGTTTGGGTTGTTTGTGACTCTCCAAAGACAGGAGAAGTCTTTGTGTGGGCAGCACACACAAGCAGCTTAAAAATCTTTTCCTTAATAGCAGTATAAAGCAGAAGTTCTTATTTTTGTCATAATTGATTCCCTGCAAAATTAACTGGATACTAATATCTGCTAGTAATAATATATTTTATTTTCTCCACAAAAAAATTGGGGATTTCTGCCTGAGATTCCTCATAGGGATTGTTTATGTTTATTTGAAAGGAAGGGAGGAAGGAGGCACTTTTTTCCCCATTTGTAATTAGGTGAATTCATAATCCAGGCTGCTCAGGAGCTGAGATCTGTCTGTGGTTTTGGGGTGTTTAAACCAGGCCTAAGGAGCCCTGCCAGGTTCAGCACAGGGGCTGCTGAGCTGTGTGTGACCAGTGCATGAGGAGTCTGTGACCTGCAGGCTTAAAGAGGAGAGAGAATCACTTCAGGAGGCCTCTGCCCTTGGGAACACAGCCCTTCCTACCCAGTTTATCCTCTAGGAAAAGATGGAGTGACAGGGAAATTACCTTTGGTTTGTGTGTTGGTGTAGGACAGGTGTGAAAAGCCAGGTGTCTGACCCCCCCAGGGAATCATTAGGGCAATAATTCAAACCATTGGTCACTACCACTCTCTGTATGTTCACTTTTTCTCCTTTGGTTTTTTGTTTTGTTTTGTTTTTTAATTATTTATTCTGAGATTTTTCTAATCCACAAAAATTGTCTGGCATTATGAGCTTTGTAAGAGTCATCTGCTTAGGAAAATCCACACTTGTACAGTAATCTGTGACCTGACTTATTCATTTACTTTTTGTTTTTTTTTTGATAGAGGAATAAATGTGTATTGATGGTAACTCTTTTGAGTGTATCAGGGAGATAATAAAAGTGGCAGATCCAGCACAAAAGCTCAGATTCTGCATCTGCTTGAACCTCTGCACAATGTTTTCCATCTTGTTTGCATTAAAAGCTCAATAACCAGAGCACAGCCCTCACACTCAGCACTCCTGAGCTCTAAGAACTCCTCAGTAGTAAAACAGTTCCATGGCTAAATTTACTTATTAAAAAATGAACCACAAGTAAGGAAGTTTGGAGTTCTGCATTTGAAACTCTAGGGCCTGTGGATGTTTCAGCTGAGAGAGCCCTGAATGGGTTGCTACAGATCCCAGGGATATAAATGCTTTATCAAATACCTGCCAGTGTTAATCCATTTGGAATGAAGATTACAGAGCTCTGCGGGAGCTTCTGTTGAGAAGTTAAAAAATAGACTGATGGTGTCAGAGGGTGTCGAGGAACAGGCACAGCCAGGCAGCTGCAGTCTGCAAAGATCCACCACAGTGCAAAACACTCTCCTTGGGATGCAGAACTGCAGCTTTTTTAGCTAATAACACATCAGAGCAGCCTACAAGCAACATTATTAAAAAGTGAAAAGTGCCAACCATAGCTGTGAAACCAGGGTAACAAAGCCAGCCTTGTTCCCAGGGGGAGGCAGGGACTGCTGCCTTCACTCTGGTGGCAGTTTGTGCCCCAGGGGACATCAGCTGGCCCAGCCCAGGTGGGACTGAGGCAGTGCTGGATCCGGAGCTGCTGCTCCTCCTCTCCTGTTGTGCTCTGTCCCTGCTCTGCACAGGTAACCACAGGTGGCCCTTGCAGCTGGGATGGACCAGGAAAATGCTGATCTGGAGCAAACCACCAGAGCCTCTTTGTCTTTGCAGTTATGAACGACATCATCAGCACCATGTTCAACAAAAAATTCATGGAGGAGCTGTTCAAACCCCAGGATCTGTATTCCAAGAAAGCCCTGCGCACCGTGTATGACCGGCTGGCTCATGCTTCCATCATGAGACTGAACCAGGCCAGCATGGACAAGGTAACACAGTCCAGCTGCCCAGCCTGCCTCTGCTGCACTCCCCAGCTGCCCTTCACCAGTTTCTGTTATAATTATTAACCTGTGACTTCACCATTTTGGAGCAGCTTTCCTTGGGAAAATGGTTCTCAGCCAAGAAAATCCATGGTGGTAGCAGCTGCTTCAGACCTGAGTATTTCAGCTTGAACAGCTAAATGTTTGATTTGGGCAATTCACTAAGCATTCCTTAAGTTTATCAGGTGTTTTTGTGTGTATTAAACAGATACACATGTATGGGATATGGGTGTGGGTAAATGTCTGTATTTCTGTACTGACACCCACTGTCTTGCAGCTATTGCCTGCCAACAGTGTATCCACAGCCAATTTAGGAAAAAGTGGTAGGAATGGGATTACCAGAGAGCCCTCCACCCAGGTGTCAGGGCTGCTGAAATTCATGGAATCAGTGAGGTTGGAAAAGAGCGTAGAGTTCAACTTATGCCAAATCCAACCTTGTCACTCAGCCCAGAGCACTGACTGCCACATCCAGTCATTCCTTGGACACCTCCAGGGGTGGGGACTTCACCACCTCTCTGGGCAGCCCCTTCCAATGTCTAATCAACATTTCCATGCAGAAATTCTTCCTGATGTCCACCCTGGCCCAGACTGAGGCCATTCCCTCTCCTCCTGTCCCTGTTCCCTGGGAGCACAGCCCAATCCCCCCTGGCTGTCCCCTCCTGTCAGGGAGTTGTGCAGAGCCAGAAGGGCCCCTCTGAGCCTCCTTTGCTCCAGGCTGAGCCCCTTTAGGTGCTCCAGAGCCTTCCCCAGCTCTACTTCCTTCTCTGGACACACTCCAGCCCCTCAGGGTCTCTCCTGCACTGAGGGGCCCAGAACTGGACCCAGCACTCGAGGTGTGACCTCACTGAGCACTGGGGACCTTGGACACCCAGCAGGAAGGCTGGGGATATTCATGCTGAGGTCTTGTTTTTTTAGGTTTTTTTAGGAAACGAAGCTTAAGCGGTTCCTTGTGCCACAGGCAGGTGCTGGCCTGACTGAATCCCTCTCTCCATGCCCAGGAGGTTTCCTCTGTGACAGAACCAAGGTTCCTGTGTTCCTTTGCAGCTCTACGACCTCATGACTATGGCCTTCAAATACCAAGTGCTGCTGTGCCCTCGGCCCAGGGACATTCTGCTGGTCACATTCAACCACCTGGATGCCATCAAGGATTTCATCTCTGACTCCCCTGGCATTCTGAACCAGGTGGATGAGACCTTCAGGCGACTGATTGAAGTAAGGATCCTCAGTAAAAGGGTGGCACACACTGTGGTTTGATTTTATGGGGATTTTACCTCTTAGAGATGAATTACTACATTGGAGAGTCAAGTGGTATTTTTCTACTGGCCCAGTTTAAATCAATATATTGCTTATTCAGCCTGGTTCAAGTCTCCACTGATTTCAGCAGAAATTAAATGAGACTTTTAGTTGCAGACAGTAATTACTGATAATGACCAGCAGCCCCCTTAGAGCATCTCTGCTCCCCCTGCAAGTGGATCAGAATATTCAGCAGTACTTGTTCCCTTTTTCCCTGGGTGGAACATGGCACACCTGTAAACCTTTGCATGATGATTTTCCTTTTCCAGACCTACAACTGTTTCTCTGATGGCGAATTCCAGCTCATCAGGCAAACACTTCTCATTTTCTTCCAGGACATGCACATCAGGGTAAGAGCCCAATCCAGGCAGGGAGAATGATGGGGAGTTTGGGGCTGGAATACAAAGGGATCTGCTTATAAACACTGCAGGTTTGGGGTTGTTGTTGTGCTTTTCAGTCATCTTGATGTGCTTGTAATTGCACTCAAATTTCACAAATTGAGCATATATACTGCAATAATGCTGAATAATTTTACAGTATTATAAAAGAAGAATCTCTACTATGGTGGTTTGCTGATTGATAAACCCATTTTTCCTTTTAGGAGAAACTTGATAGGAAACCTGAGCATGAAGTCTTGATGTTCTCTAAACAAATTGCACACTCACATGCACAAACAGGACATTTAAATTTTTAATTAATATAATTTTTTTTAATGTTAGATCACTCTGCCCATCCTCTGGACCTCAATTCCACACTACTGGCTTCATAAATACATCCCTATACACACATCAAGAGTTCTGGGAAACCTTCCCCAGTGTAGGCTGAGAGGCTCAAGCTCAGATTTCAGGGAGTTTGGCTGGGAAGGTCCCTAGAGGATTTCCCTGGGGTGTGATGTTTGTGATGTCCTTTTGCAGGTCTCCATCTTCCTGAAGGATAAAGTGCAAAACTCGAACGGGCGCTTCGTGCTGCCCATCTCGGGGCCTGTCCCGTGGGGCACAGAGGTGCCAGGGCTCATCAGGTGAGCTGGTGCCATGTGTGGGACTGCTCAGGGAGGAGCCTTTCATTCCAGAGGGCTCAGGAATCCAGCTCCAACTGCCATTCCTGTTGCATGGAGCAAAGGAGGCTCAGAGGGGACCTTCTAGCTCTGCACAACTCCTGCCAGGAGGGGACAGCCAGGGTGGGTTGAGCTCTGCTCCCAGGGAACAGGGACAGGAGGAGAGGGAACAGCCTCAGTCTGGGCCAGGGGAGGGTCAGGATGGACATCAGGAAGAATTTCTGCATGGAAATGTTGATTAGACATTGGAATGGGCTGCCCAGGGAGCTGGGCAGGGAGCTGAACCTCCAGTAAATACTATTTTAAGGGCAGGATTTGGGACTAAGTCACCCAGCAATGAAATGCTGAGCTGCTTTTGGAGTTTTCTCTCCCAGTAAATTAACTATTAGTAATTTATCCCATGACAGAGGCATTTAGCAGTGTACAGAATAGAGTTTTATTCCCCTCATGTAGAAAGAGGAATTAGGTACTAAAATCAGGACTGGAACTACTAAATGTTTCAATAATGCCTCGTTTTTAAGGATATTCAATCACAAAGGAGTGGAAGTTAAAAGGGCTGAGTTCACCACTGCTGGGAATTACGTTACTCCACAAAGGGAAGGATCTTTTGAGCTTTATGGAGACAGAGTCCTCAAACTTGGAACAAACATGTAAGTAATTTTTGTTCTAATTAGAAACTGAACCAGATGCTGATGGATTGTTCAGAAGCACATCTTCAGCCTGCTGTGGTTTTGGCCTCTTTTGCTATTTATTATCAGGTTGACTTTGTTATGAGGTTCTGTCCTGCACCAGGACATGTGTGGACAGTGCATAAAGAGCTGTGGGAAATAGCAAAATTTTAATTTATGTCCACAGTGAGCTGAGGAAAGAGTGNGTGGACAGTGCATAAAGAGCTATGGAAAATAGCAAAATTTTGATTTATGTCCACAGTGGAGCTGAGGAAAGAGTGTTCTCACCTGGTGCTGCATCTTATGTGAAATGTGATTTAACCACAGTCAAGAAATCCTCTCTGTTGTCTGTTTGCCTTAATGTCCATTTTCCATCCAAAGAGATGTGTGTTCCTTCTCACAGCTCTGTCCCTCACACACCCTCAGGATTGCACCACTCTGAGCTGGAACTTCTCATTGCAATTGTTCAGTCTTCAGAAAAATATCCTAAAATTCTGCACCCTGTACTGCTCCCTCTGGTTGCTGTACCTTGTCCAAGCTGTGCTTTCCCTCTGTGTGTTTTCCCTCTAGGTACAGCGTGACCCGGCCAGTGGAGACACACATGTCAGGGTCATCCAAAAACCTGGCATCCCAGGCAAAGGTCAGTGTAGTCCTGTTCCTATCACTGCTTAAACTGGCCAAATTCTTAGTCTCTAGGTATGGGATACGTTCAGGGAAGCTTTTCTGTTGTTCTCAGCCTCATCCAATCCTCCCCAGTCCTTTGCAGCCAGGGGAAGGACTCATTTTCCCAAAGAATCCACACGCTCGTGCAAGGATGTGCTTGCCTCCATTTTAATCTCCTCAGAAGACAGAAAGTTGGCTTTACAGATTTCTCATCTGCCCAGTTTAGCTGGAAAAGTGTCTTGTGCTGAGTCTATCAATTCAAGTAACCATTTCCAGTACCGAGCTGGTGATGACTGGTTATCTGCAGAGTCTGTCCCAGGAATAACAGGGAAATGTGTTTATATCCCTCTGAAGGGCGTGTGTGGAATATCAGAAATACAGGAAAGGACATAGATGGAATATCAAAGCTCCTTGCAGCCAGGTAATTGCCCAAGGGGCCCATTGCTGTTTCCTGCAGGAGAACACAGCCCCCAACCCTCTTGCTAAAGAAGAGCTGAACTTCCTGGCCCGGCTGCTGGGAGGTTTGGATGTCCAGAAGCCCGCGGGTGGTGAGACGGGATTTCGGCTGAACTTGTTCACGACCGACGAGGAGGAAGAGTATGCTGGAGTCCTCCTTGGTTTGGGTTTGGGGTGCCCTGTGGGGAGCCCTGGAGACCTCAACAGCTTTAGGGTCAGACCAGCATGTTGTTATCCTGCTCCAGGATGTTTCCTGTGATGCAGCCTTGCTCCCAGTGCTGCTGGACAGAAATATCCCTTCAGCCATTTTAGCAGGATGTTTCTATCTGCTTTTAATCTCAGCTACAGAAATATTCCTGCTTTTCTACACTTAACAAAAATATCTAGGACACAAAGAAGCCTCCAACCTGGGGTGAATACATTAATTTGCCAAGTAGGAACAGAGGCATTGTCCAAACTTCATAAAATTCCAGAATGGTTTGGGTGGGAAGGGTCCTTAAGGGTTCTCTAATTCTACTCTGCCATGGGAAGGGACACCTACCAGTAGACCAGGTTGCGTCAAGCCCCATCCAATCTGGCCCTGTGACATCCTCTGAGCATCATTTGTGCCTACAGGAGCCTCATGAAGTCTGGTTTTTATCATTTCCTTATACATCTTCATGGGATTAACCACTCTTTTCATGTTTGTAATCAAGACACGCTGCACAGACCAGACCAGAGGAGTTGTCCTACAAGGTTATCAACATTGAAGCCACACAGGTAGGTAAAATGTTTCATATCACTCCTTCTCACCATTCCTGCCTTGCTAAGGACTGATTTTCACCCAGAGTAGGGACTTAAAAATACATTTTTTCCCATTTCACTTAAGCTTGTAACTATGTAATGGCCAATTTTCTGCCAAGACGGTGGAACTGGTGAATGTTTACTAAGAAAACTGGAATCCTGACAAACACCAGAGGAAATTTTTAGCCGACTTGGGTGTAAAAGGGGCACTTCCCCATCCAGCCCCGTGCCGGCCGCGGTGGCAGCGTGGGGCTGAGCGCGGTGTCTGTCCCGCAGGAGCCGGGGCAGCAGGCGGAGCTGTCCCGCATCCTGGGCGAGCTGGAGGTGGCGGAGCCGCGCCCGGGCAGCGCCGAGAAGGGCGAGGACCTGCTGGCACTGATGGACGGACTCTGAGTGGGACACGCAGACAGCGGGACATGCGGACACCAGGACACGCAGCGGGACTGGAGAACACTGAGACATGCGGACACCGGGACTTGGGAACACCGGGACATGCGGACACCGAGTCTTCGGGACACCGGGACATACCGACACGGGGACACGCCGACAGCGGGACACGCGGACACCGGGACTTGGGAACACCGGGACATGCGGACACCGAGTCTTCGGGACACCGGGACATACCGACACGGGGACACGCCGACAGCGGGACACGCGGACACCGGGACTTGGGGGCACGGGGACTTGGGGACACTGGGACATAGGGTTACCGGGACTTGGGGACATGGAGACATGGGGACACCGGGACATACGGACACGGGGACATGGGGACATAGGGACGCCGGGTCTTGGGGACACCGGGACATGCGGGCATCGGGACACAGACAGCGGGACACGC
>VYXF01003100.1:0-24051 GCA_013397295.1 Polioptila caerulea | reverse complement strand
TTTTGTTTCATGTTTTCCACTAGAGCCCAGGCCTCTGCTGTCAGGTCTCTTTGTGTCAGTGTGGTCACGCTGGCTGATCCATGGTGGGCTGCAGAATGGCTGTGCCTGCTCTGCTGCTGCTCCTGCAGGACAGCAGCAGCTTGCCTGCAATTGCCAGGGATGTTCTGGTGTGGCTGTGTGGAAGAAATGTGCCTGGGTAGCTTGAGAGTGTAGGGATATTGCTGGTGAGTGTTTTTGCTCGCTCAACTTGGTTTTGCATTGTTCTCCTTTGCCTTTGGCAGGAGCTCTGTGCAGTCACTTTTCTGTTGGCTTTGTTTATTAAAAAGCTGCTGTGAGGGCAGTTGTGCAGAAGGAGGTCGCCCAGATGGCTCATTAGAACCAGAAAGTCAGGGGAGGCAGGCAAACTGAGACTCGTCTGATATGATAATCCTGCTATTGTGACTAAAAGAATCATAGTAAGTATAATCCTTGTGTAATAAGAGTGATAATCCTTGTGATATTTGCAATGGAAATGGTTATGTGTGTGAATAACTTTCATCCAAAAACAAAGTTGTGGCTAATCAATGATCAGGTGGTTATTTTCATGGTACAACAATGCCACCACCCCTTGCCTTGTGGCCCCTTCCTCTTTTATTGATTTCAGCCATTGCTGAAATGTTGGACATCCTTAAATGGACTTGATATGCAAATTAAGCTGAATATAATGGTCTACAAAGAAAAGATTTGGATTAAATATGTCACAGTCCTAATACTGGGATTTGATGGCCCTAAATGTACAGTGCCTGAAATTAATCTCATGATTACAACAATTCTGTTCATGCTGTATAATAGAGTAAAATATTTTAACAAATGCTTTTTGATGGCTGTAATCCTCTATAGTCATAGAAACTTTACCTGCAGTTAGGAAAATATAAAGAATAACATTAATTCCCCCAGCCTCAGTGTTTGATGCTGAAATCCAGACTGCTGATTTGGCTCCTGGAACCATCTGTATCTCGTGTGCCTTTGGATGGTCACTGTCCTGCCTCAATGGCCTGGCTGTCCTGAGGGCCTTTGCTGTGGGATATTGTTGATATTCCAAGCAGCAGCTGCTGCTCATGCAGGGGCCAAACTCACCTGAGCTGTTAAGGCTGCTGGAAAATGCCATTTGAGGTAGCCAGGCATTCTGAGCTGACCATCTGCTTTACAGTAGGTGTTCCTGTGCCTCATCAAACCTAATTGCTCCTGTGATTGTTAGTAAAGGGGGGTGGTGGGGCTATTCCTCATTGTAAACTTGGTGGTGATATTTTCTGACCTATAAATATCAGTCCCTCTTCAGATATCCACTGGCTCCCATTTATCAAAGTGACAGCCAGCCAGCCAGCAAGCAAACCCTCAAAATGGGTGATAAAATTAGCTACAATCGATACTCCATTCAAAGTAATATAATTAAGCCCACAAGTTTGTGTTTAATCTTGTCTTGCAGAGGACCTTGTTTCAGAAGGACCTGGTTTTTGCAATAGCCAGGGAAGATAAGCACAGATCACTTCACAGTTCTCGTTGGACAACTGCACTTAGCAGGAAAACATGTTAGGGAAAGTATGGCTGATCTAGTTATTGCAAGGAGACAGGTATCAGTTACCCCAAATTTCAGGGCAAAATAGGAAAAGTTTTGTAACACTTGGGGTTTTTTTGAGAACTCCAAATTATGATGGATGCTGAGACAAACTACTTTCAAATTCATGTGATCACTGGCGCATATCAAATTCAGTGTGGCAGAATGCAGGTTGGTATTTATAACTGGAATTATCACTTAGAGGTGCATATAGCATACCAATTAATCTTACTGCCAGTTGAGTGGAGAGCTTGGGCAAGTATCTAAATTTTGAATATTTGAAATAGGATAAGGATATGAGTAGGACTAATTGTTTGGGAGTTACACTGGCCGTAAGTAAAAGAATTTTTCAGAGTTGGAGTCTACCTCCAGATATCTAATAGTTATATATTTTCATCTGCTTTAGTGTGACTTTCCCAGAAAGCTGCCCTTGGGTCACTGAGATGTTTGTGCAGCATCACTGGTTCATTGCCAAAAAGTGCTGCTTTCAAAAATTTGGTGTGGGGCATTATACCATTGGTGTTGGCGTTGCAACATTAAGATGTGTTTGAACAAGGTCTTAGTAAGAGGACAGGGCACTAGGAGTAGTACTGATGCCTTTTTTAAGTTTGTAAGATGCCATCCTGCCCCTTGTGTTCTCTCCCACCTTTGTGCATGTGAGCACTCCATCGTTCAGCATTGCTGTGACTCCTCCTGCCTGCAGTGATCGGGCCCTGCTGCTGCCTTGTCACTGTCCCCCACGGCTGGAATGCTGCAGTGCAATGGCAATGAAGCCATAAATGAAGTCTGCTCTGAAAACAGATACTTGTAGAAGGCAAAACATCCTAAAAGTTCTGCACAGTGCACAACCCAGACACCCGGCTGATTGTCTCTTTCCAAGCTGATCCAAGCAAGATGTTTCCTTTTATAAAGTGGAGGTAGCTGCTGGTGGAAAATTCTGTGCAGAGATAAATTCCTTATGGGATTTGTTTTGTTTCTGTTTGATCTGTTACTTTGTCTGGAAAGCCCTTTCCTTTTGGCTCTTGGATTGAGGTCCTGCTGTGGGTGTGGGGCAAGGTGTCAGTGTCCTGTGTGGAAGAGGGATTGGCAGTAATGGCAAAAGGGAGTGTGGAGAGTTTGAGCAGAAGGGTTTTGGCAGCTCCTGCCCACAGTAAATCCAGAGTGCATGATAACACTGAGAAAGGAAGTGTCAGGAGTTGGTGACACGTTAAAGAAAGCCTGAACTAATCTTTCAATTTGGGCTGTAAGAGACTCTTTTACAGTGGTGAGTGTACATGTGCACACACACTGTATCCTTCTGAGTGTACAAATAAAAACTGGCCTCTGACTCTTGTAATCCCTTCCTACTGGAAAAAAATGTCATGGTATTACATGGAGTTTTGGTCAATGCAGAAGAAGCTGTGTCTTAGCACATTTCCAATCAATTGGTCCTGTGAACATGCCTCTGACTGTGCACTTGTGTGCTGCCTTCAGGCACTGCGAGTAAAAAGGCAACTACCCCAGGAGCTGCAGCCCTGCCCAGTAGGAGAGCAGTATTTTATGAGCTCTCTTGCATGCTTTTGTCTGAGAAGTGATCATGTTTGCATTATAGGTCACTTGGAAATGTTCTCTTCTGAGCAAGTTTTTTCTATTCAAGCTACCATTTAACCCAGAGCCCAGTCATGCAGCTGCCTCTTGGGTAAATCCTCTGACAGCACAATTCTTGTCAAACCGTTTCACGTGTTCATCTAGGTTAGAATAATCTGAGCTGCTGATGTGTGCTGCCATCAGCAGCTGTATTGGCTTGGGCACATCAGTGCATAGAGTGGTTAATTAAAAAAAATGAGCTGATCTCAGTTTGCCCTGAGCCAGGTTAAATTGTAAGGAAACTTGCAAACAGCAAGGCCTCTTGCTGAATGGCTCCTGACAGTCAAGAAGCAGATGCTGGGGGTGACTTTTGAATTCCCTGTGCGTTGGAAATGCAGACATCTCAGGATGACAGAGATGACAGGACTGGAATTACAGCCCTGTTCATGTCAAGCTTTGTAGAGTTGTGCTGTGGCTAAGGCTGCCAGTAGCCTTGAAATTTTATCTCCTTTTAATGGATCCCTCACAGCATCAGCTATTTCTGTTGAAATGCACATCAGATTTGGGAGGTTGATATTCCACACTTTGGAGGCGTTTTTTGGCGAGAACTGTCGTTCATAATTGAGGCAGTGCTTGCTTCCTGGGCCTTTGCTTTGTCACGTATGGGTTTGCTGTGCAGAAAGGCTTTAAATGTCTTTAACTGCATGCTCTGCATCTCAGCTTCGAGGGATTTGCCCATAGCTCAGAACTACAAACTCCTTCATCTCCCATGTCAGGACTGGCTCCCTTGCTCTGCAAAGAGAAACGAAGGGTGCAGATTGCTGTGACACCAGCCATGGCCTGTGCTTCAGCTGCCTCACTTGCATGACAAGAGAGCACAAGGCTCCTCTGGTCTTTGGTGTGTGTGGGCATCTGGAGGTTGATGTGCTGCTGTGAGGATCCCTCTGACGGTGCAGCTCGGTACAAACGTCACAAAGATGGATTAATGATTGAGTGCTCCTTGGCTGTAGCTGAATGATGGAAGGTGGCCCAGCACTCAGGTGTTCCCTGAGAGCTTGTTTCTCCAGAATGTGGCTTGCCAAATGCCACAGGAAAGATGATGATGACAACTCCATGTAGAACACTGTAAGTGGCAAAGTATTCAACAAATTAGCTCATCATCTTGGAAATCAATATCATTTAAGATGTGTGTTAGAAACAGTGGCAGCACTAATCTGAAAGTGTTCCCTGATTCAGCAGCTGAATGGAAATACCCATTAGAGAACAGGATGCTTCCTACTGTTCAGCCCACGCCTTTCTCTTTTTTGGAAGTAATTCATGTTCCTTCACAGCTGGTGAAGGCAATGAGCTCCTCTGTGTCTCTGAGTTCCTGAGGCAGGAGGAGAAATACTGAGATAAAGGATCAGCACAAATGTGACTGTGACAGAAATCTACAGTTAAGATGAGCAACCAGCTTAGCTTTGGTGTTGGACAGGTAGGATTTGCTCCTTCTTGGGGACAATATTATTGGATGTGGGGTTTGGGCCTTAGAGGCATTGACTGGACTTCGACAATGATTGGATTTAGAACTGGGAAGAGCTCTTGGATAGGAGTTATAGTTTGGGTAAAGGATAGAAAGTGCCAAACCCAGACACTCCTATTGGGTGGAGTGCCTGATAGTGTGAGGTGGCAGGGCCTGACAGGTCTGTCTGGGCAGATTTTGACCTGGGACTCTGAGGTTTTGCTGTCATCAGCCTCGGGCTTGGACTGCCAGGACACTGGGGTCTGCAAGGTGGGTAGAAATCAATTCTGCCTTGTTCTAGGACTGGGTTGAGGCAGGGGTTCAGACACCATGCTGGATAGAAACTCAGTGTGTATGGGTGAGAGGCAACTAGCCTGGCAATCTCTGTATCTTTTAAGCTGAAGAACTCCACTGAGTTTTGAAGGAGCATTTAGATGGGCTAGTAGCCCATAAGATGGGCTAGTTCATGCCTGCTGGTGATTTCTTGTACTAAATATGGGCCAGAAAATATCTGGCTCTTTGTTAAGACTAATCACTCACGTAGAAATGAGTGAAACAATTTTTTTTCCAGGGGCTCCAGTAATTCAGCTCTCCTGACCAAAAGGAGTGGTCAGTCACAGAGCAGCCCCTCTGTGTCACAGTGAGCTTTATTTAAATAGACTGACTGGCGTTTTACCCTAAGCTGTGTTTGTGGGCATGGCTCCTGGCTGTTGGGTGCAATCCTGCTTCACCACATCAAGCTTTATGGCCCACTCATAAAAGCAGATTTAGCAGTAGCAAAAGCCTAAATGCTGCAGCATTATTGAAAAGCAGTCCAGGCTTCAGAGTCCCTGCTTCCACAGCCTTGTAAGAACTTGGTTAGACAGACCCCTGACAAATGTCCCAGGGGCAAACACAGCTTTAGAACAAAACAAACACATTCTGTAGGGGGCAACAAAATGTCATGCCAAGGGGGACACAGGAATGCCACAACCTGGCCCCCTCCACTCCTTTCTGCTTTGGCATCAGCCTCAGCCAAAGCTACTTTTAGCTCTCCACTTAGATTTAGGGTTATACCCAGGGTTGGGATTTAGAAAACCACAAAGCCCAGAGCTCCAGGCTCACTGCAGCTGCAAAAGTCATGCCAAGGGGAACACAGGATTGCTATGTTGTTGCAAAACAAACAAGAACAAACCAACACATTCTGTATGGAGCAAAGACTATTCTTACCTCTTGTTTACAACCTTTTGTACTACTGTCACACAGGTACAGAGATATTTTATCTCCTGTCGCTCTAGGGGAGATATAATATTCTTTAATTCCCAGAAAAATATCCCTCCACCCCCAAATTCTCATTATAGGATGGAAATGTCTTCATCTCTGTTCTTTGAGAGAATCATTTGGGAAGTCACTACTTTAGTCCTACTGCAAGCAGCAATAAAAGTGCTGTCGAGACTTTGATAAGCTGTGTCTACACAATTTCACTGCAGAATTTTGTTTCTTTATTTCCCTGCACCGTTCTGCTGTGTCCTGGTTGTGCTCAGAGGATCTGTTTGTTCTCAGCAAGATTGCCCCGGGCGTTATTTCCCAAATGGCTCCAGCACAGCCTCTGAAAATCTGGCAAAGCTAAAATCCAGTCTCTGAGAGAGGCTTGGTAGCAAAGGGCAGGTATGTGCCCAGTGAATGTTTCTCTGGAATGCTTCCGTTTTTCCCTGGCAGGGGCCACCTCTGAGGCTGACAGCAGCACAGTCCCCAAAAGCTGTCCCACAGTTTGGAGCTGCCGTGCTTTGGATGCTGAAATCTGGCAGCTGGACCCAGACTTGAGGGCCTAGCAGCTGGGAACTCACTCCTTGCCAGCTCAACAATGCAGTCCCTTGAATCGTTTTGGGTATAAAAACAACTTAAACAAGATTCATCAGCTGTTGTTTTTTTTCTCCTTTTAGGCTCTCCAAAAGCCAAGGACTTGTAGGGCATTTGGGAAGTGCTTTTCTGACCCTCACCACTCAGTGTGTCCTGCAGGTCTTTGACACATACTGTTTCTCTAAACAGTTCAGTAGCATTCCGAAGTGTGCACGTGAATACATTTAATTTTAGATGCTCCTTTGATAGAGACTAAAGCCTATGTGAGCCCAGATGAGGTGTTAGCAATGGATTTGTAGAAGAGAGTGTCTCTCCTAATATGCCATTATATTCTTTTTTGATTGTGCTGATACTGTTTGCTGCAGAGTGATCCTGAACACTGGTAACTTGTTTTGTACTACCTTAATATTAAAAATGTATCAAGCAGTTTGCCTTTTCGCAGTGCCTGGTGTCTGTGGATGCCTTTTGAACCAAGCACGTTATCCAGACAGCAAACAGCATGGCAGGCTGTGAAAACAAACCTGTTCGGAGTTCAAAGGGAAGTTATCTCCATTTTACCCAGGGCATGTGAGCCAGCACGAAACCTGGCTGAGTTTTCTTTGTGTCTGTCTAAGTATTGCTATAAAACATTGATACATCCCTATTGATCTCCACAGTATTCTACCAGTGCATCTAAATCAACTGCTAGAGAAGGAAAATATTTATTTATTTATTTGTAATTAGTGGGCAGCCCATAAAACCCACTGTGAGATCCAACCCCACCCCTGTCTCAGTTGCATTCCTTTGGCTTCAGCCTGGCACTGTGAGACAAAAGCCATTTACAGGGCAAGGGCTCTTACAAGCCAGCAAGGAGTTTTCCCCAGTAGATAACCAGCTTCCACAAACATCCTGCACTTGGGAAATCAGGGGTTACCAAGGACAAGTGGAAGCAGAGTCCTGCCTTGGCTTGGTGGCTGAAGGGGCACCCCAAGGGTGAGCATCCTCCAGTTCAGGGCGGTGGGGAGCCCTGGCTGTGCAGCTCTGTGCACACCTCCCTCGGGCAAACAGCTGGAATTCCTCAGGCAGCTGTGCTCGAGGCTAATGGGTATTCTTTTCCTCTTAATGCTGCAAATTTTCAGTAAAAATGAAGTCTTGTGAAGCTCTTTTGCAGCCAGCCTGGGCTTCCCCAGAGTGTGGAGGCACAGAATTGAAGATGCCTGAACCAGATGAGACAGCAGGAGCCTCGAGAGCAGGAAAAGCCATTTAAAGCTCTTCTGCTTATATTTCTCACTGCTGAACTTGCTGTGGGGATAGATGTTAATTTAATGAGTACTCATTAAATTATCTTACAGTAGCTCAGATAGGTCCCAGCAGGTTCCTCAGACATGACGCAGGATTTTGTTTTGTGTTGTTTGGGCTTAGTTAGTTTTTCTGAGGGACAGTTACAGTCCTAGCAGAGAAGGGTATGAAAATCCCATTGTACAAAACTTTGTAGAGAGAATTCCTTATTAATCCTCACCTATGATCATGTTATTTTTAGGGTAATACTTAAAATATAGTTCAGCTTTCAATATTTTCTCCCCAACACTAACAATTTTTTTTGGATGTTAGAAACAATAGCTTCAGACAAAGAAAAATATAAAGAAAAAACAGTGAATATGATTTAAATGAATTTAATGGAAACCAAGACGTTTTTGCAGGGGTTTGCAAAAGGGGAAAAAACCACACTTGCCTTGGGATTTATCATAGTTTTTAGGTTTCCCACAGATACAGAAGATGAGTTATTCACAACATTATGGTCAGTGTGAGATGGGGAAATGAATTCCACGTGGGATGTGCAGTTATAGTTGAGGTGTGACACCTGCAGCAGCAGCAATTAAAAAAGTAGGCTGGAAAAAAACCCCAGCGCCTGGAACTGTAGAAAAGAAGAAAAAGTGAGAGATTTGAAATAAAGCAACTACCTGTGAGCGGTCACAGGTGACATTTTCCAAGGCTGTTCCTAAAGACAAATAACTGCCAGGTTACTGGAGGACAGTCTGGTGTTAGAGATGATTGGGGGCTAATTAGCAGCAGGGGTGGCTGTCCCCAGTGATGCAGTCTTGGCCAGGCTGGGTGAAGGGCAGTGGGACCCTGCCCATGCCCAGGGCTCTCCTGGCTGTGCCTGCACCCCGAGGTGTCACTGCTGGGACACCTCCAGCTCGTGTCTCTGGAGAATCCCTTCCCTCCTGCCAGGGAAATGCAGCTGTAACCTATGGTTGTGCAGAAATGGAAAAGCTCTCTGAGCAGCCATAAGGTCCCTTTCCCTGCTGGTGTGGCTGCCTTCACCTCTTCCCTTCCTGGGTGTGTGACATCCTCCGGGCTCCAAACCCTCCTCAGTTCCAGGAGTGGAGCAAAACCCCTGCAGGCCTCCAGCTGCTCTCTGGTCCTGCTGTTTTCCATATCCCCGAAGGAGAGAGCTCAGATCAGGCACAGAGTGATTGAGCAGGGTGTTCAACAGCTAATTTTATGTAAAAAAAAATAAATTTCCCCCCCACCCCCAACTGTTATTTGGGCTAACAGTTTATCAGCATGAGTCAGGAGGATGAACCCTGTGTTACATGAGTTTACATATTAATTAGCTCCCATTTTCTCACAGGCAGCCTGGGCATTTTCTGCTAGTTTAGCAGAATTTGCCAGTGATTGGGGTTTTGAAAGTCCATGCAGCCTCTGCAATAAGAATATGTGCTGATGTTAGAATGCAGTTTTTATTGGAGATGAGGTGTGGTCGGGCAGTTTATTAACAGCTGAAGTGCTGTGCAGCTGGCAGGCAGGGCAAACCGAAGGCAACTTTAGTTAAACTAACTCAGTACTCCATGGTACATTTATTTTAGGGAAATATGGAAACAGTTTCAGCTCCCTCTGATAAATAAATAACATGCCAGGCTTGCAAATTGTATTTTAAAGGAAACTTTAGGTTAGTATTTCCTTGCTTCTGAAACAGGCACCCAAAGTAGACTTCAGCTAGTGAAGTGTGGGGAGGAACATCTTGAATCACTTGCCTATAGTGATAAATTTTGGGTGAACTGGGGTTTCCAATGGCTACAGCCACTGAAGATATTTACTTGAAAGCCTTTGAGTAAGGAAGGACTGTGATGAATTTATTCTGTGGACGTGGGCATCCCATATTATGAATAATTCCCAATGTGCCTAATCCTGTGATAGGAATTACAGTAATGACAGAGGCCAAACTGCCTCCAAGGCCATTGCTCAGCACTGAACTCCCTGTGGGTATCAGCAGCTTATTTTACTGAGCTTGCTGCCAGAGGTGTCCAAGAATCACACAACAGCTGCAGCTGGGCAAATGGGGAGCTGTGGTGAGAGAGGGCAAGCCAAAACCTTGGGGGGATGTTTGGTGGATGCCAGGCTGAGAGGAGAAATCTCTGTGTTTCCTTTCCAAGGTCATCCCTGGAAGGGGGCAAGGAGACCTCTAGAAATGAGCCAGGAATGGGTTTTATTACAGGTCTTACGTTTTCCAAATACAAACTCTGTGTGTGTGCTTACTTTTTAAGAGTGTATATAGTGCTAACCATGGTAAACCTGTGGTTTCTGGTCAATTTAATGATGCTGTAAAATGTGGTTTATGGCTGACTTTCCCTGTGTTAATGCCTGCAGGAACCTGGGGTGCTTTTTTTTTTTTTAACCTGTGAGAAAACCAGACAATGACTGCTCCTGATTTTGTGGTTGAGAAGTTCCTGTTGCCTGTTTTTGTTTATTTGAGGGGTTCTTTTGGTGGAACCCTCAGTGCCTTTCCCAGGTGCAGGAAAGGCTGTTTCATTTGCTTGGTTTATCAAGCAGCTGTATCCACATGAACACTTGGTTTGTTTTCTGCTTCCAGAATGGAACCAGAATCTGCTAAAATTCAAGGAGCTCTGATGTAAGCTGATGAATTACTGTAGGAATTCAGTGCAGTGTTGTTAAAAGAGATGAATAAAACATTAGTAATGAACTCCTAACTTGTGGACAAAGAACAGTTCTCCAAAATACAGATTGTTTTCATACTTCAATACTTTCTCCATTATGAAGCAATTAACTCT
Source organism: Polioptila caerulea (assembly GCA_013397295.1). Taxonomy (NCBI): domain Eukaryota; kingdom Metazoa; phylum Chordata; class Aves; order Passeriformes; family Certhiidae; genus Polioptila; species Polioptila caerulea. Next base: position 13,499 of record VYXF01003100.1, on the reverse strand, counting down.
CATCTGTTGTCTTTTAAGAACAGAAGCTTTTGTTTCAAACATGGCATCTTCCTCTCTTCCAAAATATCTTTTTGCAGTTTCTTAGTCTTTACTGTTTTGGATGAAAGATTCTTGTTCTTCTTTGTGTCGCAGGAGCAAGAGCTGAATTTTGATGTTTTCAATTTCCTAGAGTACAAGTATTGTTTAAGATTGAGTTCTTAATATCTTTTTCCCCCCAGTAAAACTAGTATTTATTTCCTTGCTAAGAAGCAATTGCAAAAATATGAGAACATCTGCATCTTCATGAGGTGACATAGATTTCAGCAAATTATTTTATTTACTTCCAATGGTGATTTCCTCTAATCATCCTAGCAGACCTAGATTAGCAGTGTGATATGCACTGCAGAGTTTGACATCTGTTGTATATCATAACTGAAAATGCTTGGCTTTGCCATCTTATTTCAACATCTTTCTCTTCCACTGCCTGCTCTTTGGACTGACCGAGAGAAATCAAAGTGCAAAAGGGGCTGTAATTCAACCCATGCTTGAAGAAACAAAAAACTGGTTGCTGCTTTGATGGAAATGAAAAACAATTTATGTTTCTTAACACAACAGCAACAACAGAAACCCAGCAACAAAGGGTCATGAATTTAGTTCTATGATGTTGAATTGGAAAACTACCTCGAGTGTTGGAGGACATAAAAACCTGATAGACCAGTTCCTAATCTAAAACTTATTTGTTTGTGCTCAACTGGTTTGATATTATGAATATTATTAGCCAGGACAAAAATAATGATTTTATGAATAATTTTAATGGTGACAGCAATTTTTAGTTTGTATTGTAACCTAAAAGCAGCATGTAAGCAGAGTAGACTTTGGGTAGCTTCTGGTGATCCTTGTATCAGAATAATATTCCAGAATTCTTTGGGCTTTTTTGTTTTCAGGCCCTCTTTTCACTAGGACACAAGGTAAATTGTGCAATTTAGGCACATTAATTAAAATTAATTGCTGCTGATTCATTGCATTCCATATTTTTTTCAAATGTATGCTGTTGTTTTTTCCTGCAAAGGCCAAAAAACTTCTTTCTTGTCCCATTCTTTACATTTCTCAACCACAAGTAACTTTGGTTTCAAAAAGAGACAACTACTTCAGGAAAATTTCACAGCTATCTTGACAAGGCAGAACAGTAATCTTTGAAAGGCTGTTGCAAAGGATTTGTCAAACACAGATGCAGGTGTGTGGTTTAACCACCAGGCCATGTTACTGTGAATTTTCTCTTTTGTCATGGATTTTTTTTTGGTCATGGATTCTTTTTTTTTTTTTTTTTTTGAGCCATACACTTAAATAACTGTGAAATGTGACAGAGCTTAGGCTGAAATGATTCAGAAGTGGGATTTGAACTCATCTCTGCCACCTCCCAGGTCAGTGATTCCTATTCTAGATGATGGAATTATTTGCTCTATTTTTTGGGTTATTTGGTTGAGGATTTTGGGGTCTCTTTCCCCTCTCAATACAAAATGAAAGCAAGTGTAAATCTCAAAATTTACAGAATGAAAAACTTTATTTCTGCCTGTGCCTTGTATCTATGGTCATTCTTGGAGATGAATGAGTGCACAATATCCATTTTGGCAGATTGAACAGGCCATTGGTTTAGGTGCTGTGGGTGTTATCCTAATTCTCACTTTTATTCTTTCAATTAACCCCCCTGCCCCCCACTGATTAGCACTAAACTCTATGGGAAGTACAGAAGACCTGCTGTAAACTCTGCTTCTTCCTTTTTCCTTTTTTTTTTTTCTTTCCCTCTGCTTTTTTTAATGCCAAAAAGCTTCAAAAAGACACTTGAAATCCACAGGGGAAAGAGAAATTAGACTCCAGCTGACATGACTGAATTTTAAACTGCTAAATATTTTATAGTTAGATTAGATAATATGAGCTTCCACTAAGCACAGCATCAGGCTGTTTGGGGGTTTTGCTTTTAACTCGATCTGTGCTTCACCATCTTGATCAAAACTGCTGCAAGACTTTGCTGCAAAGTTGAGAGAATTTTGACCTTTCCCAGCATTTCTTGTGTAAGTGATCTCAGCTTCATGCCTTGCTGATTAGGATTCACCTTATTCTCCAGGAGCAGCAGGAAAAAACCCAAAGTGCTTCCTTGGACTGGCTCTTTCTGGCTCCAGCTGATAAAGGCAGAGCTGCTGTCTCTGCCACTTCTGAAAATGGAAGTAGATGGCAAATCCTGCAGTTCTCCTGTCCCAAATGATGTGGCAATTCTTTATCATAATGCTTCCCCTGACCCCTCTCACAGTCCTGCTTGGAACTTGGGCCCAGGCTGGGAATTCTTCTGGCTATTTGTAATTTTTTTCTTTTTAGAGAAAGATGGGATAATCCAGGACTAGCATGCTGAGTTGACTGTTCCAATGCAAATAATTACATTTTTCATATTTCTGAAAAGATGTGTTTAATTGACTGAAGGCAGTGTAGCTGAAAACACACTCCACTTACTTACTTTGATCTTTTAAATATGGTCATAAATGTCTAAGAGACTCAAGTGCAGTCAGACCATGCTGACACACATCCTAGAGCACTATGCTGTGAATTCTTCAGGACAGAAAGAGGGGAGGGTGAGCACCAGACATCTGCTGCTGTGGGCCAGCAAACCCAGGGTAATTCTATTCTACTTTTTATTTTCATTCATTCCAGTTAGATTGGAAAAATAAAATTCAGTTTGCAAATATTTCTTGACAACAGTGAAACCTTCCTAAGTGCCTGGATCTTGCTAAGGAATGTTGTTTGTGGGCATGCTGTGCCTTTAGGGCAGCTTTGAGGTATTGCTGTGAGATGAGACTAATGGGATCTTTCTGGTGAATCTTTGCTGTTTCTCTGATGCAGCAAACAGGATCACAGACCCCTCAGGCCCACGCTGATAATTACTGCTCTGCAAATGCTGATTCATTTGATCTGCCTGTTTGCTGCATATGGATCTTCCTCCTCAGAAGGGACAGGATATTTTTCAGCTTGAGGATTGTAGCAGATGTAGAAGAGGCTGTTCTGTTGGAGGTTGAATGGTGTTTTGGTTTTTCCCTTCTCTCTGCTGAAGACAACCCAGAGTTCTTATTTCAGCATGTTAATGCTGAGCTGCCTCAAGGGCCTGGTGCCCTTTGTGAGGTCACACCTTGGTGACGTGTGACACTGAGGCAGTGCTTGGCTGCTGGAGCACAAAACTGATGTGGATTTGTGCTCCTGGAAACAGCCAAGTGTGTGAGAAGGTATTGTCTGCCCTCCCAGCAATCTGGGGTGGGGAGAAGGCAGGGGCTCACAGGGCTGGGTTTTGTAGCAAGAAGCCAATGTCCTCTGTTCCTCATACTCCTTCAGAAGCACCTCTGGGTCCACAGCCTCTGAATGCCTGGGCAGCCTCTGGAATCCATCCACACAACCTCTGTGCTAACACTTCCTCCCTTTCCCTCCTGTGGAACACTTGTGTGCACAGGAGCTCTTCTGGCCTCATTTTTTCCCTCCCCCTGTGGAGTCACCGTGTGTTTTACATTGTGCTGATGTGCAGAAGCCCAGGGGGATATTTGCATATATGCAAAGCTTCACAGAATGTGTAGAGACATGTAATCTCTTTTTGGGAGAGTTGTTTTCATTTGCTTGCCCAAGAGCCTTCCTCCACCCTGTTCTCTCTATTTATTAGAGGCACTTTGCACCTCCCCAATAAAATAGCTATTTTTTGGTTTTTTTTCCCCACAGCAGTGGCAGCTTGTTACCCAATGCCTGTCATCTTTTCTGATGAATAAGTCTTTTTCTTCCATGTGCTGAGGCTGTCAGAGGTTGTAGAGTGAAAGAGGATGAGTGGTTCCCCTACAGCTGCTGGGGAACAGTTCCCTCCATGGCACTGGGACCAGTGCAGCTGAGCTGCCACACAAAGGGACATTTGCAGGCCAATTTTAAAGGCAGGTAAAGTGTTGTGAGCTTAAACAAGGATGAGGCTGTACTGCTGAATTTTCATGGGAAGGGAATATGATTAAGGATGTTACTGCAGTTGTTTCCAAGGTACATCTTCAAGTTAAAAGGGAAACTTTTATAATAGCTCAAAAATCATATGCTGAGTACCACGCATACAACTTTTTCAAGTCTGCAAGAATCTGTAAAAACAGCAGAAAATTGAAGTAATTTATTTCAATGCTTGGTATTAGACAAACAAGAGATGCAGTTCCCAGAGCAGTTTCATTAAAATGCTGAAGTACTGGATGGAGGAGAGAGAGGCAGGTTTAAAAATTGTGCTGCATTTGATATCAGATGTTATTGCTGTGTCCAACCAAAGCCACCAACCAACTCCATCAGCAGTTTATAATGTGGAAATGTGCCTGGTGCCACTGCCAGGCTCTGTCACAAATTGATGATTACGAGGACCAGGCTATTTGAGTATCCAGCCTGAGAGGCCTTAAAAAGCCCTTTACTGAGAGTGCTGCCAAGCTGCTTGCCTTAGGATGTTTCAGCACTGGAGGCACCTCCAGCTACTGGAGCTTTTTGAAAATCTTGGCTGTGAAGTCAGAAGCTGTGAATATCTAATATGTGATGGCACCAGGCCCAGCTGGAGTACAAACACACACATACAAAAACACAGGAGAATATGAACAGTGCTAACAAGATAGAGATACTGTGCTCTGCTGCTGCTCTCATCCCACTTCCATAAAAGAGCGTATTGAAAAGGAGAATTTACTCTCTGTCCATTTCTTCTAGCCTAAAGGCTTAATTCTCAACTTTATGGGACTTTCTGGTTTCCTCTGTTTTTCATCTCCCCTTTCAACTTAATGTTGCCTTTTAGTTTTATTATCTTGAAAGCTCAGAGAGACTCTGAATTTTATCTGCAGGGAAGCTCATTTGTTTTTAAATTATTTTCGGTCTGAAAGTTGGAAGATTACAGGCAGCTTTAAAAAAAAAAATCACCAACAAATAAAGATGAGTTTCTTGGTTACCTGAAAACTGAAAAGCAGAGTTTAAAAGATGAGATTCTTTTGGGTAGTTAACAAATGATTTTGCACCTCGAGGCCTGTTAAACAATGAGAGGCACTTGGATTTCTCCACCTCTTATTTTCTGTCAAACACTGAGCTGTGGCAGGACGTGAGCTCTGCTGGATATCCAGCAAGTGTAGGAGATCACTTACTCTGTGGGACTGTTGTAGTCAGCTTTGCAGCTAAAAATCTCCCAGCACTGATGGGGAATGTGTGTCCCACTGCTCTGATCTGGCAAGGACAGCTTGGAGGTTGACAGGCACACCAGGAAAGGGTGCCTGGCTCTCCTCAAAGGCTCTACTGAGCCCTCACCAATGGGGAGAAAGGAAAAAACCCAGTGTGCACTGGTGGAAATGGTAATTCTCACCAATGCTTTCCTGTTCCTATGACTCCAGGTTATCAAAGCTTGGGAGTGTGATGATACAGACCCTCATTTATTTCTGGATTTCTTTTGGCGTAAACTTCATTTCATGAAAAAGGAGCGAGTGAGTCAGGAAAATTATATGGCTGTCAGGAGATTTTTACGTTTTGAGAGACAGGTGATATTAAAATACTTTTTAATGGATGGTTAAGCTTAATGTGATTAATAGATCATTTTCGTGTTCTGCAGTTAGAGTGATACATAGGAAAAAGCAGAATAGAAACCCTAGGGAAGTAATATTTTCATCCTCGTATTTTTTTTCTTCTCCTTTTTTTAGTTTCTTTTTCTCACATCTCTATTTTTTTTTCCTTTTGTTACTTTCGTGATATCGTTTTGCTTTTAGAGAAAGATAATTGTGAAAAGAAAGAAATTTAAAATTGAGGCATTTCAAAGTTAGTCTTCTAATATTTTCTAAGGAAACTTAGATTGCCTATGTTTTCCATTTCAAGTTCTGTGCTGTGCTGTCCCTGATAAGAGACTTCAGTGGTTTGAATGAACACCAAAGTATTAGCCTAAAGCAAGAAAACTGGCAAAAAACAACTCAAGGCTCTCTTTTAATGGACAATGTTTGTTCCTTTCTGTGGTGATTCTCCCGTGACTGTGATCAGAAATTCTGAGGACTCTGGTACCTGCAAGTAATCTGGTGCAGATGCACAAACAGAGGCACAGTGGGAGGAAAAACACTGCATTTGATCTGAGGGATCAAACATTTTGGGGAATCATCTGATCTCAAGGATATCTTCTCCCTTTTTTCCCCCCACAATATTTTTTTAAAAGATGCATCCCTAATCAGGCTTTGCCACTGCTCTCTAAACAGCAGGCTTGTTAGTGATGCTGAAAGATGAAGAGATTGGCAAAGAAAGACAAGGGAGCTTTTCTTCTCACTTGTGCTTTAAATATTTATTCTGCATATGTGCTGGACCACTTGATTTGGAGAAAGGGGCCTCGAACCTGAAATGATTGGAAACCAGAGAAGAATTATGCAGACTGCAGTCGATGTTGTTGATGTTCCTGTATCACAGAGAAGCTGCTCTTTTGGGACACAGCCAGTCCAGTCTTATCTCCTCCGGGCAGTGGCTGGTGCTGGGCACCTCCAGGTGCACAGGAGTGGGAGGGCTCTTGGAGCAGCACATTTCCAGTCCTATAGGCTGAGCAACATCTTCAATGCTTGCCCAGAACTGCCAGAGTTTGGGTGGGGGTACTCATTCCTCTGCAAAGCCTCCCTACCCTTGGCAAAAAGTGCTATAAGCATGGGCAAACCTTCCTTTCCATGGAGTCAAGCAGCATTCCTACCTCTCTGTCCTTCAATACATCTGAATTTTTGTGCCTGCTGAAGCAGTTTCCAAAGCTGTGAAAGTGTTTCTGCTGTACCTCTATTAAAAACCAAACACAGTCAAGGCAGGCCTTTTTTTTTTTTTTTTTTTCCCCTGACCTGTCAAGGTGCTTGGATCAGGTTTCACTGGGTGTAACACTGTTATTCCTTCTAGCCTTGATGTGTATTTAAAAAGGAAAAAGTGTAAGTTCCTCATTCAGCTTCACAAATAACAGCCTCACAAATTCCACATGGGGTGATTTATCACTGGCTAAAAAAGCAGTGGGCTTTCAACCCTTAACTGTGTGTTTTCTGCATAAATCCACCGGTCTGACACTGATCTAAGTAGTTGTAAAGAAGTCACACACAGAATCTCTTCTTGTTTGTTTGGAGCATCCAAAGTTGACTTTCTGACTGCACAGCAGAAATACTCTACTTGCTACTTACATGAGCATAATTTTGTGACCAAATTACTTAAGTCAGCAACTAATTTCACTGCTGCCTCAGACCTGCTTTAAATGAACAGGTATATTCATCAATCACCTCCCTTCTTCTTTGAGTACCAGCCTAATCAATACGTGAAAGAGCTGTTTAAACACTTTCCTATTAAAAAGAAAAAAAAAAAGGTGTAGGTAGACAAAACAGCAGAATAAATTTTGGAGAGAATTTTAGGGACAGGCATTGAAGTTTGATGCTATTCTGCATTAGGACTTTATAAATCACTAAGCAAGAAGGATTATGCAGTGTAACATTCCACCCTAAATTACTAGGGCATGGTGATTGCAGAGTTGTGGTTGCATAGAGACACCTGACAGCCTTGGAGCTTGGATAGTTTTAAAAATACCTCAGTGTACAGGGATCACATTTTGCTGAGCAGTGTGAGCACTGAAAGCACATCCCTGTCATAAAAGGCAAAGGAAACACTGTGGACGTGCTCTGTGCTGGCCATCAAGTGCTCACATGCAAAGTGTCCTGCTCAAGACTTCTGTGTACTGGGAAAAGGGCCAGAGAGGGGTGGAATAAGGTCTGTGGAACAGCTGTGGTGGGCTGGGTGTGTGAACATGACTGGGGTTGGTGCAAAGGCAGCACTGTGGACTTCTTGCTCAGAGCTGGGTTTGTATTTCTGAGCTGGTCACAGCTGNAAGGGCCAGAGAGGGGTGGAATAAGGTCTGTGGAACAGCTGTGGTGGGCTGGGTGTGTGAACATGACTGGGGTTGGTGCAAAGGCAGCACTGTGGACTTCTTGCTCAGAGCTGGGTTTGTATTTCTGAGCTGGTCACAGCTGGGCTCTGCCAAAGGTTACCTGCACAACCTTGGCTGCAAGAAGTGAGGGGGTTTAAAATACAGATGTTACTGTGCAGTGATGCCTAAGCCATATGGGATGTACCCAAAGACCTATTTATGATTTAGCTGTTTATTTCTGAGATGGTTGGCACAGCAGTCTGTGCATCAGGGCTCTGGCAGCGTGAGGGGGGTCCCACTGTGTCCTCACAGGGGGAGATGTGACACAAACCTCTTGCTGAGAGCTCAGGGGTAGCCTCAGTTTGCAGGAATTCCACAGAAATGGCCACTGGCAAAAGAAGGATGAGAGGCATCATGTAATTGATAGCTGGTGGTGCAGAAATCTTTGCTACCCAATTAAAACCCATAAGCCCCACAGGGCTCTGCATGCCACTGGAAGTTACCATTGTCCTTCTCATCCTGTGCTTTGCAGCGTTAAGGACTTCTTGGTTTATTGACTTATTTTCTGCTCTCAGCTCTTGTTCTCGTGCTGCATAAGAATGAAGTGGCTAAAACATGTTTGCAAACCAGAAATACTAGTTGTTGGAAATATAATTCTCATTTCTTTCAGAAAACTAATTAGAAGCCTGAATTAATGCTCTTATATCATGATTCATTTAAAAGAAATGTTTAGTTAAATATTAGCTTTGTTTGCATGTTCAGTGTAGTAAGACTGAGTCTGAAGTTCTTGCATGAACAATATCCTTCTCTCTCCCTCTTTGTGTTTAAAACTCCTGACCTACACAATTAACAAAATGAAGGTTTAATAACTTCCTTTTCTCTCTCTAAATGTACCAGTAAAGTCATATTAGTCTATTTTCCACCTGTAAAACTGCATTTACATGCTTAATCACATATCTCTTAAACCCATTATTACCTGCAGCAGGTGCTTTTATAATCAGATTTTTCTCTCTTTCAAAGTAAAAAGATGCTTCATTATTCAGAAAGTGGAGGTGTCTCTTCTGGATATTGTGTGGAAGAGGACATGCTGCTGCATGTTAAAGAAACATGAGCAGTGCAGAGCAGCTTCCCTGTGGAGGAGACAACAGAGGATCAGTATATGAAATGCAGCTCTTTATTTACATACCTCTGTGAGTGCTGGAGCAGAGGCCACCACAGAGCAAGTACTCTGACAATTCTGCCTTCCAGAAATGCCATCCTGAAAACTAATGACACCTTCCTGGGAGTCTTCTCTATCCTTACAGATTTAGAGGGCAGGAAAAAGTCCCAGGAAAACCAGCTCTGCTAACCACCACTGATTTTCTCCAGGGATGACTGCTGAACAAAACTTGAAACTAGGAGCTGTCTTTAAAGACTGAAGCCTTCCTCACGTGTTAGGGAAAGAGTGATTGGCCCTGAGTGATGTGAGGTCTAAGTTAGAAACACTTTTCTTTGCAGTAGTTATCCTTTGTACCATATCTCAGCTCCTTTTTTCCTTCATTTGAAAATGTCTGGGGCTGCTTTTCTTCTTCTGTTTGTGTACCCTTCTAATACCTGCTAAAATCAGTGCCTCTAAGGAAGATTTCATTTTCTTCAGTGCAGTAGGGCACAGCTCTGCCATCTAAAACCCTGGGTTGGCAAAACAAAACCAAAGCTGAAAGATCCCCACCTACTGCTCCTCTAAATCTCTGTTGATCTGTAGGGGATGGGAGAAGAGAATTGCTCCCTTCAAAGACAGGAGCATTCAGATGAGGAAATTTTAAAGCTGCACGTTTGTTTCAAATGGGTCCTATTTAGCTTGACAGTAAAAGAGCCACAGGGCTGAATTTTATTAGACATTTGTGCAACAGGCATTAAATGTTTCATGTTAGGAATATATTAAATTCCATAAGAAAAAAAAAAAAAAGCCACATTCAGAACAGATACAGAAAAGGAGTAGCATTCCTCTGAGATTTTTGTGCACTGAAAACCTGAAGATTGAAAAAAATGAGTGATGAAGGCAATACAGAGGATTTCATAACTTTTGCTGCCTTAAGTCTGCTGGACCTTTTTTTGGCTTGCTTTTATGTTTGGGTTTTCTGGGGGCTTGTTGTGGTTTTTTTGCGCATCTGAGTTTTTGCCAGTTCAGAAAAGCACCTTCAGAGGTGTCAACAATCCCATCATTACTTCAGCTCTTGCCATGAACTTGCTGGGCCAAGCCTTCTTGAAAAGCCAGACCCAAGCTAATGCTCTCTGAGTGGCGTTAAAATCAATTTGGAGCATCAGTCCTGAAGAACCAAATCCTCCCATCTTCTCTTTTGTAGCCTCTTTGATTTGGGTATTGTCAAGGATTTGTGCTTAGTGAAGGTGAGAATTCTGCCTGTTTGCAGAGAAAGCAGCTTTGGGCACAAGTGAAACGATGGAAATGGACCTGATTGAGACAGGATGGGAAAAAATTGTGCAGTGTTGTAACTCCCTGACTTGAGCTTGAATTAAAGCAATCCTTTCACTGCAGGTGACTGTAATGTTTGTGCACCCTCAACTCTGACTGGAAAAATACTCAGCAGAATGAGGGTGTGTGGCAGATTCTTGCTGTAGTCTTCACTGTACATCACCATGTGGTGGGGTTCTCTTCTGCCTGCCACTAATTGATAAATGTTTTCAGGGCAGAATTTTACTGGAGGGTTTTGCTCCATATCCTCTTGCAATGGCAACTAAATGTTCCTCAGCACTGAAACAATATGAGTGTGTTCTGACCTGGGGAGTCATAGACAGGCAGATACACAGATTGCTAATTGCACTGCCTATAATCATCTCCATTTCATAGACAACTTGCACCCTGCATTCCTGTGCTCCCATCTGGCTCTGTGCATTCCTGCTTCTGCTTTTAGCCACACAGCATCAACTGTATTATGGAAGCCAGGGTGGAAAAACATCATCCTTGGAAGCATGTGGGGGCAGAATGGTGAACGACTGGCATTATTCATGCTGCAATTAGATTTCCTTGTTGAGATTTTGCTAAGTCTTTGGGTGACCAAGCTAACAAACTGCCAAGTGGTTCTCATCACTAAGCTCTGTGCTGCTTTGTATCCACTCCTCTCAGTAGGAGTTTCCTTCCAGCACATTAGAGGAGTAATCAGGGACAAGGATGCAAATCTGTGTGCTGTATGTGGGTGGGATCTAACCTTTGTGGACTTAGCTCTGATATCATGGCACCTTTAGTGCCAAATACAGCACTGGGACTGCAGCAGTACTGAGAGGGCACTGGGGTGATGTGCACATCTGGCACACATCTGGGAGCATGGAAAAGGGCCCCATGTGTTCAGTGCAGGTTCTGAAGGACTGCATTCCATGATGTAGGCAGAAGCAGCATTACTGCTGGGGCTGCCTGCACAGAGCGAAGGCCCAGGGTTTCAAAAGGTCCAGAAGGAAGTAGTGGCTTCCCCATTTCCAGCAGTCTTTAGCCTCAGCCAGGTTACATCCTGAAATAGAAACTTTGGAAAAATACAAGTTCTGAGGGCAGCATGGGAGCAGTTCAGTAAAACAGAAGACCTTTGCCTGTGTGGAGTAGCTCTTTTAATCTGATCTAAACTCTCTGAGTTAGTAACAGCAAAAGAGAAGAAAATGCCTTACAGGTCTGTAGACAAGAGTTTATTTGAATACCTTTCCTGAAGCACCAGCAGTGACATGTCTGAAGGGTGATGTGACATCTTAGATGCTGAATCATCCAGGATGCTTTCTGCAAGTGGGAAGCCAATGTGACTCATGTTTTAGCTCCAGAGGTTTCTCAAAGCTAAGCTGTTTTGACAGCAGCAGCGTGGCTTTTGTGTTATCCTTTGGTTTATCAGAGGAATTATTTCTTAGGTTTCTTATTAAGATTTCATTTCACTATCTGGGAAGCCTTGACAGGTTCTGAGTATTTGCTCATATCGATGACTCAAAATGCTGCATCTGGACTGGATTATTTTCAGAGGCCTTGTATGTGCTGTCAGAGATGTGGAACTAGGTATAGAAGGGTCTAAATATATTATTCTAATCTCTATATCTTTATCCAGGGTAAAGATTTGCCTTAAAATGTCTGATAAATGTTCTTTTGCCTGATGTCCCCTCATAATCATTTTGTATTTCCCCTTGTTCCATGTACAGTAGCTGACTTCCATTCGTGTTCTGGGAGCAACAGGGTCATTTATTACCATGGCCACTGTCCTGAAAACCTGACAAAAGAGATAAACTAAGGAAGAAGTGAGCATTACCTATGCATGACTGACAAGATGTGGAGCAGGGAGAAGGATAGCTCACATCTATGCTGAAGCTGCTAATTGGCTGGTGATACCCAGGATTTTGATTTAGATCTTCTCTTCCTTTTCTTTGCTATGAGAGGGCTCTTCTGAGTTTTCTTGCTGTCATTTTAGGGATGATGGGCACAGTCTATAAATAGTGTGAGCAATGGAAATAATTCTACCATCCTCTCTAATCTAGTGAGTAGCTAAAATCAAGTTTTCAAGCACCTCATAGGACTATTTTTTTTTCCCCTTAGGATTCTGATTGACAGGATTTTTCTCTATCAGATATATAAATGGCTTCACATCTCAAATCATGGTTCTCCAATTCACTGTTCAAGAAAAATATGTCCATTGTGCCTGCACTTTTAGAGGTCCAGGTTCTGCCTGTGCATTTCAAGGTCAATCTAAAGCTTAAATGCTTTATTTATCTGAATGGGTAGAACATTTCAGCATTTCATTTACCTGTACAGTGCTGATGCAGAACAAAACTGAAGAAGAAACCAGGGTGGCAAGTAAATGTGCTGCTCTTCTCCCTGGAGAACTTGCTGTGCACAGCTGGCCTCAGGAGAGAATAGGCTCTTCAGGCTTCTTAATGAAAGATGAAGGAACATGCTGGTTGCTGTGTGATTCATCTGTCCAGCTACCCTTGTCCTTCATATGCAGTTCTTATGCTTCTTAATGTTATGTGGTACTTAAGAATAAACATCTATTGCCTCTTCCTCTTCTTAGTCAGGGCAGAATGAAAAGTAAATCTGCATTTCCTCCCTTTTCTGTCACCAACTTCACTTTGTCTTGGCATTCAGTAGATCTTGAAGGAAAGAGCTGAGTGACTGGGTCACACTGGAGCAGTAACAAACCAGATGGCACCTCCGTATGTGACAGACCAGGAGGTTTTGAAGCTGTGCATCTGCTTTTAAGAATCAAGTTTAGAATGAATTGACAGTCCTGTCAGATGGGCAGCACAGAGCTGCTCCAGCAGGTGAGAAAGCTGCTACGAGGCAGAAGGCTGCTCTGAGTTTCCCAGTCTGGAGTTTGTGTGCACTCAGATGAATCTAAATGGGAACAGGAAGATGCAGAGTGGGAGTGTCTGGCCAGGCCATTGTCTGAGATATGTCCTGGAATTAAAGTCAGAAATTTTTCTAGCTCTTTCAGAAGTCCTTGGAATGTGCCTTCTCTGGAACTGAATGACCATTTCTACTTCTTAAGGTACCATGCTAATGTTTTATCAGCAGAACTCAGCTTGATGCTGGATCCTTGTCCATCTCTGACTAACCTCCATTGCAAAGCCAGGT